>PKML01036102.1:191682-239161 GCA_002933935.1 Eutrema yunnanense
AAAAAAAAAAAAAAAAAAATTAGCTGAACGAGAAACGGAAGGAGGAGAGAGAGAGAGAGAGAATGTGTGTGCTTCTAATGTGAGAGAAAGACAGAGAGTGAGACTCGATTAAGGGCCACGAATAGACGCGAAATCTTAGGGAATAAACTCGGCGAAGAAGAAGAATGGCACTCTCTGAATCATTCAGCATTTGCTTTTCCCTCTTTCTCTCCTTCGCTTTCTTCTCTCTTCCCGTTTCTTCGTTTTTTCCCCTCTTTCGATCTGATCCAGGCGATCTCATGAATCGATTTCAGTTTTTTTTGGTGAATCGATCGTTTAATTGACCATAATTCTTGAGTTTCTGTGGAAATTTGCAGTGTTTTTCCGTTCTTTGGCATCGAATTTGAGAGACTGAGTGGCGTTGAATTGTAAATTTGGATGTGTTTGTCTAGGGATTTACAAACTTCATAGCTTCCTTGTATAGCAAGTCACTTTCCCATGGATAGGGTTTCATTTACTGAGGCAAAAGCTGAGCTTTGAATTTGAAGCCTCCAAATGGTACGGATTCGTTTTAATTTTTCTTGTTGTCCTGCTAGTTTTAATAAGATGCTGCAGCTAATTTCTTCAACAATCGTTTTTTAAAATCCTTAATTATAATCAAAAGGAATCAATCTTAGAGAATTAGAAATTTGAGGTATATCCATCTCGAATCAGAGATTTTGTTTTTCTTCGATCAGCAACATTAGGTTTTTAGACATGGCAAAGTCAAGTGGCGTATACTGTAATGTTACAAGTGCTTGACAAGATTTTATCCATGTCGTATACTGTAATGTTTCCTTTGATTACCCTCCGGATATTAGAATGATAGACTGTAATTGATACCACATAAACGATAGAAACGTGTGTATTATTGTTTAGCCGTATAAGTACAATAATGATGTTTAGGTTGCTCTTGCCTATTCACAATGAGTTTATGCAAATCCTTCATTATAATCAAAACGAATCAATCTTAGAGAATCGGAAATTTGAGGTATCCCTCTCGACTAAGTACTGTGATTGATACCGCATAGTCATAATTGGCACGAGTAAAGTATAGTCGTATAATATAATGTTTCCTTTGATTATCCTCCGGAAATTAGAATGATACTGCATAAATAATGGTGTTTAGGTTGCTCTTGCTATTCACAAGGAGTTTGTTAGTCCTAAGCATTTTTCCTGTTAATATAACAGGATGATGATACTTCACAAAAGTATCTTTGTACTGATTTTCAGTTACTAATTTCGTGGACTGTACATTTTTCGTTGTTCGTAAAAACTGCAGGGAACTCCAGTTAACATCATTGTAGGCTCTCATGTCTGGATTGAAGACTCAGAAGTGTCTTGGATTGATGGGCAAGTTGAGAAAATCAATGGACAAGAAGTCGAGGTTCAAGCCACAAATGGAAAGAAGGCTAGTACTCAATCAAATCGAGTTTTAACTTATTTGAGTTTCGATACCGAAGATGATTTTCTTATTCTTTTGTAATTTTTGCATTATATAGATCACTGCAAAGTTGTCAAAGATATACCCAAAAGACATGGAAGCACCTGCAGGTGGAGTTGATGACATGACAAAGCTATCTTACTTACACGAGCCCGGTGTTCTTCAGAACATAAAGATCAGATATGAACTTAATGAGATTTATGTTAGTATACCTAAATGTTCTTTGCTTTTTTTTGGACCTTCAACTAAATTTTTTCTTGACGGTAAGTTACTTTCATGGCAGACATATACCGGAAACATCCTTATCGCTATTAATCCATTTCAACGACTACCGCACATATATGATGCCCATATGATGCAACAATACAAAGGAGCACCATTTGGAGAATTAAGTCCTCATGTTTTTGCAGTTGCTGATGTTGCATACAGGTTCTATTTAAGAGTCAGCTTTAAACCTTATATTCTTATGAATCTATTTTGTTTTAGCTGAGACGACGCGATATATATATAAATTCAGGGCAATGATCAATGAAGGGAAAAGCAATTCCATTCTGGTAAGTGGTGAGAGTGGAGCAGGAAAAACTGAAACCACAAAGATGCTTATGAGATACCTTGCTTATCTTGGTGGCCGCGCTGTTACAGAAGGCCGGACAGTTGAACAACAAGTTCTTGAAGTATGATGTTCTAAATCAATCTGGATTGTTTTACGTTTTCTGCGATTTGATTACTGCGATAACTTCTGCTTGCCTGCTTGCAGTCAAATCCTGTTCTTGAGGCCTTTGGTAACGCCAAAACTGTCAGGAATAACAACTCGAGGTGAAGCAAACTTAACATTCATTGCCTCATGGCCTAACAAGTTTTGGAGCTGATGGTTAAAATGTTTTTCTTACAGTCGGTTTGGTAAGTTTGTTGAAATCCAATTTGATAAGCAAGGGAGAATATCTGGAGCTGCCGTAAGAACATATCTTCTAGAGAGATCTCGTGTCTGTCAGATTTCTGATCCCGAACGCAACTACCACTGTTTTTATCTTCTATGTGCTGCACCACAGGAGGTATGATGCTTTCTTCATATCTGATTTATCATTGAAAACTCTCGGCATTAACATAATAGAACTAAGCAGGAACTCGAAAAGTATAAGTTGGGTCATCCAAAGACGTTTCATTATCTGAACCAGTCGAAATGCTTCGAACTTGTTGGTGTAAGTGATGCTCATGATTACATTGCGACAAGAAGAGCAATGGATATTGTCGGGATGAGCGAAAAGGAACAGGTATAGGATTGTGTATGATGAAAGTAATTTTATGATATGATGCAGTTTTGGTATTCATTTTGATAGTCACCTTCCAATAGGAAGCAATTTTCAGAGTGGTTGCTGCGATTCTTCACATTGGCAATATCGAATTTACCAAGGGGAAAGAAGTTGATTCATCGGTTCCCAAGGACGACAAGGCGAAATTTCATCTTAACACAGTAGCAGAACTTCTCATGTAAATCTTTTTTGTCCTGAGAAAACTTGGTGTCTGTTCTCAATACATGAACTAATTTAGAAGTCTTATTTTAGGTGTGATCTAAAGGATCTTGAAGATGCACTGTGTAAACGTGTTATGGTCACACCTGAGGAAGTTATCAAGAGAAGTTTAGATCCACAGAGTGCTGTAATCAGCAGAGATGGTCTCGCTAAGACTATTTATTCGCGGTTGTTTGATTGGTAAGTGGTTGGTTTAACAGGTGTTTTTGTCATTAGTAAAACTACAAACATTTTGGTAATTTACAGATTTGATTCTAGATTGAATATCTCTAGTTATTTGCAGGTTGGTAGAAAAGATCAACGTCTCAATTGGCCAAGATGCGAATTCTAGATCACTCATTGGAGTCCTCGATATTTACGGATTCGAGAGCTTTAAAACAAATAGGTAAGGAATGTCTGCACCAAAGCACTCCGCTGCATTTTTTTTGTCTTTCCTCTGCTAATAGCCATCTGCTGCAGTTTCGAACAGTTCTGTATTAATTTTACAAATGAGAAGTTGCAGCAACATTTCAATCAGGTAATTTCTTGATTGTAGCGGAAACCATTTCCCCTTGAGTTTCACAGATTAGTCTTTCGGGTTTATAAGTGTTTTCTTGCTGTTTTCAGCACGTTTTCAAGATGGAGCAGGAGGAATACACAAAAGAAGCAATAGATTGGAGCTACATTGAATTTGTGGACAATCAAGATGTTCTTGATCTTATTGAAAAGGTCACTTCTGATCAAATATAAAATTTAGGACTCAGAAATGACGATGCAATCTAATATATTTTATCTTTTTCTCTCGAATTCTTTTTCTCATCTGCAGAAACCTGGTGGAATTGTGGCACTCCTTGATGAAGCTTGGTAATATTAGCATCACTCAACTTAACGATTGTGTATTGTAACATGAGTTATGTTCATTATATCATACTTTTAAACAATGACTCTTTTGTTTTTCAGCATGTTTCCCAAGTCAACCCATGAAACCTTTGCGAACAAGCTTTATCAGACTTTTAAGACCCACAAGAGGTTCATCAAGCCAAAACTCTCTCGAACAGATTTCGCTGTTGCCCATTATGCTGGAGAAGTATGTTCTTTTTCCTTCCCTAGAAGTTTAACATTTTACAACACAAACAACGAATTTCGTATAAGCTTCTTATTAGTATATTTATCCTTTGTGGAATACCCTTTCAGGTCCAGTATCAGTCTGATCTATTTCTGGACAAAAACAAAGATTATGTGATCGCTGAACATCAAGATTTGTTGGGTGCTTCCAAGTGTCCTTTTGTTGTAGGCCTCTTTCCTAAGCTACCAGAAGAAACATCTAAATCTTCAAAGTTTTCTTCCATTGGTTCTCGTTTTAAGGTAAATATAGGCTTATTCTCGAAATGTCACGGTTTTTTATTTTTCGCGAAAATGTAAGAGTAAACTTTGCCTTCCCGATTGATGCAGTTACAACTCCAGCAACTGATGGAAACATTAAACTCTACGGAGCCTCATTACATCAGATGTGTGAAGCCCAATAACCTTCTGAAGCCTGCCGTATTTGAGAATGTCAACATCATGCAACAACTCCGGTGTGGTGTAAGTATATAGATAGATAATATTTCCAACTGTAACGTTGTTTCTAGACATGTTGAGTGTTACAAATTTTCATTTATCAAGCACACAGCTTTGGTTTCTAATCTTTCTAGGGTGTTTTGGAAGCGATCAGAATCAGTTGTGCGGGGTATCCCACTCGTAAACCTTTCTTTGAGTTCATTAACCGTTTTGGACTTCTATCTCCTGAAGCACTAGAAGGGAAGTAAGTGAAAAACATTCCGCTTTATCGATCCAACTGTAACAGCTAATCTTGGAGCTTAAATTAGTGTATACCATTCTGACTTGTCCCTGAACAGCTACGACGAGAAGGTTGCATCGAAAAAGATCTTGGACAATGTTGGACTCAAAGGATACCAGGTATTGATTCTGCTATAGAGTATGGTTCAATGATCAAGTAGTGCAACTGAAATGTAACTCATATATACGTTTTGGTTATGCAGATTGGTAAAACAAAAGTGTTTTTAAGGGCGGGCCAGATGGCTGAACTCGACGCAAGAAGAGCTCAGGTTCTTAGTGGTGCTGCCAAAAAAATTCAGAGACGAATACGGACTCACCAGGCCCGGAAACGGTTCATTTTACTAAGAGAAGCCACCATATCTCTCCAAGCTTTATGCAGAGGTGAACCATCTGATTCATATTATGCTATCTTAGTCCCTATCTTGCGTCCTCATAATGAATGATTTTCAAGATTTGAGATAACTAATAAGGTTTTTCAAAAATGATAGGAAGACTTTCTTCCAAACTTTACGAAAACTTGAGAAGACAAGCTGCTGCTGTGAAGATTCAGAAGAATGCTCGGAGATACTATTCTAGAAAATCATATAATAATCTCAATGTAGTGGCGCTTGTTGTACAAACCGGTTTAAGAGCAATGGCTGCTCATAAAGAATTCAGATTCAGGAAGCAAACAAAGGCTGCTACAACAATTCAGGTTTGTATTTTTTTGTGGGAACTAATACATTTTATTAGCTTATTTGATTGTCGAGTTATCTTTGTTTTGTGGCGTGTTTTACTAACGAATTAATTCCTGTTATTAAATTGCAGGCTCAGTGGCGTTGTCACAGGGCAACCTTGTACTATAAAAAGCTTAAGAAAGGAGTGATCTTGTCTCAGACACGATGGAGAGGTAGACTTGCAAAGAGAGAACTTCGAAAGCTCAAAATGGTACGTGAGTGTACTTTATGATGCCACTTCTAGGGACCTTGAAGATGAAATAGAGAGACATTTTATTTTTCTTCCATATTTTGGCTATAGATAAGCTGTGTTCTTCGGGTTACCTATCCGAAACATACTCAACAGTTTTTGTTATCTTCAGGCTTCGAGGGAAACAGGCGCACTGAAAGAGGCAAAGGATATGCTTGAAAAGAAAGTCGAAGAACTCACATACCGTGTGCAGTTGGAGAAACGATTAAGGGTATATGATGCAGAAATATAAGAGTTTTCTCGTTCGGATCATATTGAAGCGAACATATAATGGAAATTGTCGAAATGTTTTGCAGGTTGACCTCGAAGAAGAAAAGAGTCAGCAGATAACAAAACTGCAGAGTTCGATGGAGGAAATGCGGAAGAAAGTGGATGAAACAAATGTGCTTCTTCTCAAGGAACGTGAAGCTGCAAAGAAGGCCATCGAAGAAGCGCCTCCTGTTGTAACAGAAACACAAGTCGTAGTTGAAGATACCCAGAAGATTGAGTCGTTGACAGAAGAAGTGGAAGGTCTAAAGGTAATAATACTAGGAGTAGCTACTGCCTCATTGTCCCAATTTAAATCACTCTGGGCCAAATCATGAAGCTAGTTATTGTTTATGAACATGGCTGAATTCGAGTCTTGGTGTATTAAAAGCATAGTTACATATGACTCTACTTAGCATTAGTAATCATTTGGGTTGCAACAGGCTAATCTTGAACACGAGAAGCAAAGGGCTGATGACGCAGCAAAGAAATTTGATGAAGCTCAAGAGTCTAATGAAGACGGAAAGAAAAAATTGGAAGAAACAGAGAAAAAAGTTCAGCATCTCCAAGAATCCGTGACAAGGTAAGACTATATAAAGAAATATTATTATTTTCTTTCTCTATACATATGTACACTCATGATTCTGTTGCACTGAAAGTTGTAATCAATATGGTCAGGTTGGAGGAAAAATGCAACAATTTAGAATCAGAGAATAAAGTGTTACGACAACAAGCTGTGTCCATTGCACCAAATAAGTTTCTCTCTGGCCGGTCCAGGTCGATTTTACAGGTAAGGATAGTATACAAATAAAAATTATAGGTCTCCATTTGTCTGAAGGTAATGACTTGATAAAAATAAAACAGAGAGGTTCGGAGAGCGGTCACCTAGCAGTCGATGCGAGGCCAAGTTTGGTTAGTACATCTCGATCAAAATCGTCTTGGATGTTTTTGTGGGATCAATTGTCTCATTCTTCAATTTGGGTATGATTTAATTTGAATCAGGATCTGCATAGCCATTCAATTAACCATAAGGATCTCTCTGAAGTGGAGGATAAGCCACAGAAATCATTAAACGAGAAGCAACAAGAAAACCAAGAGCTGCTTATCCGCTGCATTGTTCAACACTTGGGTTTCCAAGGGAAGCGACCTATTACAGCATGTATCATATACAAATGCTTATTGCAATGGCGGTCATTCGAAGTCGAAAGAACAAGTGTCTTTGATCGGATTATTCAGACAATAGGACATGCTATTGAGGTTCGTTTTTGAGCTACCTTACTATTTTAGGAATCAGTGATTGCAAGTGTGTTGGTATAAGATTGCATTTTTTTTTTCTCTGTTTCAGACGCAAGATAACAACGATATACTAGCATATTGGTTATCCAATGCCTCGACGTTGCTTTTACTCCTCCAACGCACGCTTAAAGCTAGTGGCGCAGCAGGGATGGCTCCACAGCGTCGTCGCTCATCTTCTGCCACTCTCTTTGGGAGGATGACTCAGGTGTGTTTGGCAATTGGCATACTAAGATATACTACCTTTGTTTCATTATAAGTTTTTCACACATATTATAAAATTATCTACACTTTTATCATACCTTCAGTTAATACACTAATAAGTTTATTTTTCTTTTCTACTTAATAAGCTGAAATAATTGGGATAAAAGTGGAATTTTGTTTAAAAAACTGCACTGAAAATACAAAACGACACTCCTTATGAAACAATAACGTCAAATGTTATGAAACGGAGATAGTGTACTTCATCATTTCGGATGCATCACAAGCTATAAGTTGCCAATGTCAATCTTTCTCTAGAGTTTTCGTGGCGCACCACAAGGTGTAAATCTTAGCATGATAAACGGTGGAGTGGATACCTTAAGGCAAGTCGAGGCGAAATACCCAGCTCTACTCTTCAAGCAGCAACTAACAGCTTATGTTGAAAAGATATATGGAATGATTCGGGATAACTTGAAGAAAGAGATTTCTCCACTCCTCGGTTTGTGCATTCAGGTATATATATACATCGGCTACATGTACAAGCAACCGCACATACATTCGTCACTGGGATTTAAATCTAACTTGTGTTGCAAACATAATAGGCACCAAGAACATCAAGGGCGAGTTTAGTGAAAGGAGCATCTCGTTCCGTTGGCAATTCTGCAGCTCAGCAAGCATTGATCGCCCATTGGCAAGGAATTGTAAAGAGCCTTACAAACTTCCTCAATACTCTGAAGTCGAACCACGTGAGTCCCGATTCTAGTCGTATGAGAGATTCCATGACTTCCAAAATTATTTCTATTGACAATTGCGAACTCTTTTCTTATAGGTTCCTCCATTCTTGGTTCGAAAGGTGTTTACACAGATATTCTCATTCATCAATGTTCAACTGTTTAACAGGTTCTTACCATCTTATTCTCATTTGATTTTTTTCTGAAATATTGTCTTTTTTGTTGAATTAATAAAGCAATCTCATATCGTCCTTACAGCCTTTTGTTAAGACGGGAATGTTGTTCGTTTAGCAATGGCGAATACGTAAAAGCAGGATTGGCTGAATTGGAGCACTGGTGTTACAAGGCAACAGATGAGGTAACCTTTATATAAATAGCTACACAATGATATTTCACTCTCATAAACTAACTTACCTAAGACAAAACCCGCCATTGCAGTACGCAGGTTCTTCTTGGGATGAGCTGAAGCATATCAGACAAGCCATCGGGTTTCTGGTACCTTTCATGATTATGCTGTAAACCTCGGAGTCTGTGTAAATATTTTCATCACATTGTTGTATATAAAATGCAGGTCATACACCAAAAACCTAAAAAAACCTTGGACGAGATAAGTCATGATCTGTGTCCGGTAAGTGGATTTAATTGTTTGATAGTAGAAAGTAAAGTGTGGAGTACCAAGTTGGTGGTGGTCTAGTGGTACTTGGGAGTCTCCAAGGTCACTAGTTCAACTCCATTTGGGAGGGGTGATTTACGCCTTAAATGTATTATTAACAACAACTGACCCCGGGGATTGAGGGAGATTATGGGCCATAGGCGTGGAACTTCTAAAGTTTATAAAAAAAGAAGTAAAAGTAAAGTGTGGAGAAGTTTGATGTTTGATCAAATTGGGTTGAAATTGTAGGTACTCAGCATACAGCAGCTATACCGAATAAGTACGATGTACTGGGACGACAAGTACGGAACTCATAGCGTATCACCGGACGTAAGTTTCGATTTTTTTATAATCAACAGTGAGATTATATATGATCAAGGATAGCAAATTTAGTAATTTTTGGTACTTTGTGTGTATATAGGTGATAGCAAATATGAGGGTGCTAATGACAGAAGATTCAAATAATGCTGTTAGCAACTCTTTTTTGTTGGATGATGATTCCAGGTACTCTTAAACTCATTTATTCAGGCCATTTTATTATCCTTTTCACTGTTTAGAGTTTAGTTTTGTTGGGAGTCCATTTGATAAATTAGATCTCCAAAATTTACTTTGTTTCATTGCTATTTATCTAATAAGACGTCTACCAATTGCCATTTACTTAATTTATTCTCCATTTTTTTCTCATTTACCAAAGGTGACTATATAAACTATGGATTTTTGATTCTTGGCAGCATTCCATTCTCAGTTGATGATCTTTCGAAATCTATGGAGAAGATTGAGATTGGAGATGTAGAACCACCACCTCTCATCCGAGAGAATTCTGGGTTTAGCTTTCTATTGCCATGTTCTGACTAAATAAAATCATACCTAGCTTATTTGTTTTATAGACATGAAAAAAAAAGGGGACTTCTTTCTTTAATTTATTAAATCTTTGTTTACGTAGGCATATGTAACTACATCGCTAGAATGGTTCAATAATTTTATTTACACCACCACTGCGTAGTTGTGGAGCTTTTGAATTTAGAAACAATTACACTATAAGTCACTTTTGCACTTTATAATTGTACTAGATAAGTACCCGCATATATGCAGATTTATCTTTTTGATATTTTATAACCCGTGAAAAAATTAAAAATGATAAAATGGAAAACAAAATTAGATCATCCATGAAAATATCTTACACATATATTTAGAAACAAAGTTTATGATGAAATAATTATATACCTTGAAAGAAAAATTTTGGTGAATAGATGCAATAAATAGTTTTGGATACGATTATTGGATTTTTAATTTTTTTGGTGTAATTGATATACTACCAAATTGTGGTTTATATAGATGTGAGAAATTAGAAGTATTTTCTTTTATAATTAATTTTCTTAATCTAAATGAAAAACGTGTGTCTTTCCCTTTTTATATTAATTTTACATTTTAAGATAAATTTAATTCTTTAAATTTTAAATTTTATTTTTAGTAACTTTATATTTTAAGATTATGAATAAGAATTTTTAAGTTTTCTTATGAATCGATTTTAAATATTTCCAACATTGACTTGACACATGTTGCGATCATGTGAATTAGCAACTTTAAAACATTCAGTTTTATATGATAAATTTTTTACTAATTCTAAACTGAAATATGTTTTTTTAAAAAACTTTTTGGCTTTTATTCCTTTTTAAAAACTTTAGAAATGTGTAGATTACTATATAGAGTTTGGACGTGGTTGTATATTAATAATTTTCATTTTTTAAGTTTCATTTCGTCATAATGGAAATGATTATAAACTTTTAAGTTTGGTCATATATTAATAATTTTTCTTTTAAGTTTAGAGTATATTTATAATTTTCATTTTTAAAATTTGGTCGTGGTTGTAAATTATAAATTTGTAAGTTTTCTTTTGACACTTTCCTTTATTATAAGTTTTCCTTACTTATTCTTGTTTTTTCTTTTTTAAAGATTGTCTTTTTTTAGTATAATCATTTTAAATATTTATTTTAATTCATTTTTACTTTTTTAGATTACCTTTTTTAATTTAACATTTTTAATATTTACTGTAATTTATTTTTACTTTTTTTTAATTAAATTGACATATGTCAAAATCTAAATTAACTGTGACAAATGTCACGATCTCGTTGTTACTTTTACTTAGTATAGGTTTTCTTTAATTATTCTTGTTTTTTTTCTTTTTTTTAAGATTGTATTTTTGTAGTTTAACATTTTTTAATATTTACTTTAATTCATTTCTTTATTTTTAATTAAATTGATACATGTCAAGATCTAAATTAACCGTAACAAATATCACGATCTCGTGAGTGAGAATCATCCTACGTGTCACGCTCACATTGATAGATCCATCTTTATATAATAAGATACTAGGTGGTGGTCCGCGCCATGCGCGGACATGATGTTTTATAAATTTAATAACGAAAACGATTCTAGTGTAATATCCAAAATTAACATTATAATCAATTGTCCAATTGTTCTAACTAAATATAGCACTATAAAAACAATAAAACCGAATGATTGTGTATATCAGTGTTGATTATGCATAAATATAGCACCATTCTCTTAACTTATACGTATACAAATATTTATTCTTGTAGTTTGTGTTCATATTTTTCAGTACGTTATTGCCTTTACAAACTTAAAAATAAAATAATCTTAATTTTTTTCTCTTTAATGTAAATTTTAAAATATAGTATTTAATCTAAATACTATATTTTATTTTATTTATTTTTATTTTTTATTTTTTTTACGTCAAAAAATAAAATAAAATATAGTATTTAGATTAAATTTTAGTGTATCAATTAAATTTTAGTTCATATCACATTTTAAATTTGTAGTAGGATTAGTATTAAATATTATTGGTTTAAATTTTAAAATATAATTATAAATATAGTTATGTATGAAATAAATGCACATTTAAAATAAAATTTTTATTTATTTTTTATTTATGCTGATGTGGACACCTTAAAAGGAGAGAAAACTCTCCCATTATATAATAGATTTTAGATTATAATAACAAAAATGAATCCTTCATAAATATATGATGAGTAACAAAAATGAATCATTTCCTTCATAAATATATAATAATTTAAAAATAATAAATTGATAAAACAATCTTCTAGTTTTGTGCAATCCATCTTCTTTCTAATTCATCGTATTATTCTTCTAGTTTTTCTTAGCCTCATTCTTCATCTTCACATTCTCATACTTTGTCATCTTCATCTTCCGATCTCCTTCCTCACCTTCAACTTCATTGTCCTCGTATTTTCCGAGTTCTTCTTATCAGCTTCGTCTTCTTCTTTATCTTTCATTTTTCTCATTTTCCTCTTCCACTTCTTCTTCTTTATCATCTTTGTCTTCTTCGACTTCTTCTTATTCTTTTTTTTTTCTTCTTTCTCTTAGTCTTACATATCTCGTCTACGTCTTCTTCCTCTTCTACTTCATATTTATCGTATTTTTGACTTCTTTTCACCATCCTCGTATTCACCAACTTTTTTTTCTTCTCCTCCTCCTCTTCTTCTTCATATTATTTGTCTTATTTAAATTCTTATTCCTCATTTTCACCTTCTTCTACTTTGTCTACATCGTCTTCCGAATTCTTCTTCTTATACTTCTTTTTCTTCTTCTTCTTCGTCTTCCACTCCCTCATATCCTTATCCATATCCTTCTTCGTTATTTCGTGCTATCCATCTTCTTCCTAATTCATCGTATTTGTCATCTTATTCTTCTGTTTTTTCTTAGTCTCCTTCCTCATCTTCACATTCTCATAATTTGTCATCTTCAACTTCCGGTCTCTTTTATCATCTTTAACGTCTTCGTCATTGTACTTTCCAAAATATTCTTCATCAGCTTAGTCTTCTTCTTCTTCATCCTCTTTTTTATCTTTAATTTTTTCATCGTTCTCTTCACCGTGTTCGACTTCTACTTCTTCTTCTTTGTCCTCTTTGTCTTCTTCGACTTCTTCTCTCCTTTTTCCTTTGATATTTTTCATCTTATTTTCTGATTTTTATTCTTTCTCTTATTCTTACTTTCTACTCTACGTCTTCTTTTTCTCCCACTTCATCTTCATCTGCTTCCTCTTCTTTATCTTTCGGTTTTTCTTCTTCCTCGTAATTTCCTTCTTCATTTTCATCATCTTTGATTTTTTTTCACCATCATCGTATTCCCCGACTTCTTCTTCTTCTTCTTTATCCTCTTTGTCTTCTTCGACTTCTTCTTCTTCTTTTTCTTTCGCTTTTTCGTTATCTTCTTCTGATTTTTATTCTTTCTCTTATTCTTACTTATCATGTCTTCTTCTTCGTCTTCATCTGTTTTCTATTCTTTATCTTTTGGTTGTTCTTCTTCCTCGTATTTTCCTTTTTTTTTACATCGTCTTTGATTTTTTTTTCTTACCATCATCTTACTCCCCTACTTCTTCTTCTTTCTTTTTTTCCTATGTTTACTCTTCCTCTTCTTCATATTCTTTGTCTAATTTAAATTCTGATTTCTCATCTTCACATTCTTCTACTTTGTTTACATCATCTTCCGAATTGCTTCATCTTTTAGTTTTTTCTTCTTCATATTCTGGTTTTCTTTTTCTTCTTCAACTTCTTCATCTTCTTATCCTTATCATTCTTTTGTTATTTCATGCTATCCATCTTCTTTCTAATTCATCGTATTTGTCTTCTTATTCTTCTGTTTTTTCTTAGCCTCCTTCCTCATCTTCACATTCTCATAATATGTCATCTTCAACTTCCGGTCTCCTTTCTCATATTCAACATTTTCGTCCTTGTATTTTTTGAATTCTTCTTCTCGTCTTCTTTTTCTTCCTAATCTTCTTTATCTTTCATTTTTTCATCTTCCTCTTCACTGTCTTCGACTTCTACTTCTTCTTCTTTATCCTCTTCGACTTCTTCTTTTTCTTTCGTTTTTTTTTCATCTTCTGATTTTTCCTCTTTTTCTTATTCTTACTTATCATGTATATGTGTTCTTCCTCTTCTACTTCGTCTTCATCCGCTTCCTCTTCTTTATCTTTCGGTTTTTCTTCTTCCTCTTATTTTCATAGTTCTTTTTCATCGTCTTTGACTTTTTTTTCACCATCATCATATTCCCCGACTTCTTTTTCTTATTTTTTTTTCCAATTTTTTACTCCTCTTCTGCTTCATATTCTTTATCTTATTTAAATTCTTATTCTTCATTTTCACTTTCTTCTACTTTGTTTACATCATCTTCCGAATTTATTCTTCATCTAGTTATTTTTCTTCATCTTCCGGTTTTCTTCTTCTTCTTCATATTCTTATCCTTCTTTGTTATTTCATGCTATCCATCTTCTTTCTAATTCATCGTATTTGTTCTCTTATTCTTCTATTTTTTCTTAGCATCCTTCCTCATCTTCACATTCTCATAATTTGTCATCTCCAACTTCCGGTCTCCTTTTTCATATTCAACGTTTTCGTCCTTGTATTATTTGAATTCTTCTTCATCAGCTTCGTCTTCTTCTTCTTCCTCATCTTCTTTATCTTCCATTTTTTTTCATCTTCCTCTTCATTGTCTTTGACTTCTACTTCTTCTTCTTTACCCTCTTTGTCTTCTTCTTTATCCTCTTTGTCTTCTTCGACTTCTTCTTCTTCTTCTGATTTTTCTTCGTTCTCTTATTCTTAGTTATCATGTCTACGTTTTCTTCCTCTTCTACTTCGTCTTCATCTGCTTTCTATTCTTTATCTTTCGGTTTTTCTTCTTCCTCATATTTTCCTTCTTTTTTTCATCGTCTTTGGCTCCACCGTCCAACAAAAAATTTACCCCAAAGTTCATATTTGAGCAAGTGAAGCCACCAACTCCAGACTCCAATAGAGTTTTAACATATGAGCACCTTTTTTCAAGTCATTCAGCTCTTCGTACAATCCTTGCATCCGAATATTAAAAGAAAACAGTAATAATAAGTATTTTAAAAATAAAAAATGAACCCAACTGTAAGTGAACAGATGAAATAGATACTACTTTAAATATGAACTCTCTCACCATAGAAAGGTTCAAGAACCGGAATCAATGGTTCTGAGAGTTCAGTTGTTATGGGATTACAGAGATGTAGCAATATATCTTGAAGAATATTTGTTCCTTTGTTACTTTTCTTCGATAAACTCATATTTTTGATATAAAATCTCTATATGTTTCCAGCACGTAGATGAGTGTTTAATCAAATACTGCTTTAAAATTTGATCAATAAATTAGGATGTCTCTGCTTTTATAGATTTAATTTTTATGATGTATATAACCCCATTTTTAGAATGTAGTTACCACCAGCTAAAGAACCAAAAAGGTTACAAAGAGCCAAGCGCATAAAGAAGTATCTTAACATATCTACAGAAAATGAAAACAACAATTAAAAAACAGGCAATTTCAACAATTTCTTTGTATCTCACATGTTTTGATGATATCTTATGCTTGTTTGGATGATCCATTCTTCAAAATTTAGAGAACGTTAGTTACACACTAAAAAACTTAGAGATCATAAATTTTTTTTTGTCTATCATTTTTTTATTTCATTTACAAAGTTCAACATATACAACATTGTAGTAAAAACTATGTAAGTTAAAAAATTACCGAAGACAGAGCAAAAGGAGAAAGAGAGAACGATGATGTGAGACAGAGTAAGAGGAGATATAAGACATACTAAATTCGCCAAGAAATAATTGCTTGTCTTCATATATAGTGGTTTTAACATTGATCTTCCGTGTAACCCATTAAAGAATATATTCACACAATTAATTTTTTATAAATTATAATTGAAATTTTACGAAACCAATTTGAGTTGAATAAAAACAGAGATTATAAGATCTACGACTATGGCATATGTGACTATGACGGTCCAGCAGATACACCCACATGTGACAGAAAGAGCTCTGATATTGCTTTGAAATAAAACAGAGAAATCGTCAAAGTACATTGTTCGAATGTGATCCCTTTCTCATTAAAAGAGTGAGAGTCTCTCTTCTTAATGTATCAAATATTGTTTTTTGGATAGGAGTAGGTAGACCTGAAAGTTAGGTTTTTAACTGATGTATATGCATTAGACTACCTGAAATATAGTATGTAACAATTCACACCATATATTGTTATCACGTAAAACTACCTTAAGGAATTCAAACAAATGTAGGTAATTAACGTCATCTTCGTAATTTTCGTCATATTCTTCTTTATATTTTTCCAATTAACTTCTTTGTCTCATCCTCGTAAACTTCTTCCTCTCTTCTTTAATCTCTCCATTTCATTGTCATCTTCATTGTGTTTAGATTTATTACTTTTTTAAAAAAAATCTGATTTTATTGCTTAATTTTTACGAAAATTTCCATTTGTCTATTATTAACATGTACTTGAATTCCCCTTATTTTTAAGTCTCTTCCTTCCGCAAACTGACCCAAAACATATACAAAGCAGTCCTCGAGCCATTGAATAGTTATCTCAATCTCTTATCATCTTAAATATCCAATTTTGACATAAAGATCAAATTGTCAAGTTAAAAATAGACGAAACATTTATAGTTTGGTGATACCTCATAAAGTTTTTCTGTTCGAAGAGTATTAGACTCTTGTTTGAGTTTACCGAATAGCTTTATAAACATGGTGATTGTTGGTTAATATATAACTCGCAAACCAGACTAAGGTCTCGTCTACATGAATCGAAACAATAATCACTTTGCAAGACTAAGAACTAAAAACTTAACACAATGAAACAACATCGCTGAAAATTCTCTTATTGTATTAATGAATTTAAAACCAGTCAAAAAGAAGAGAAGATGACTAAACATGTGGATTTTAATATCTCTATCAGAATAGAGAAATCAAGAGATTAGAAAACAGGATATCATTACACTAACAATGTTGGAGAACTCTTCGATGAATTCTCTCTAACCTGCCAGTAAACACTCTACAATGGAAATCAAAACATAACTCAGGTGAAAAATCTGAAGACTAAGAAAACATCAAACAAAGGTAACAGACCAATGGCGATTAGCAGAGATTCAATCAAAGATCAAAGTGATTAAGCAATTCCACACGATCATATGGTAAAGTGTAACATATCCGTAAATCTGAAATCTGCTAGACAGGAAAACATAATTAGGAATATAAAAACAGAGAAAATGTTTACCATTGGATGTGATGCTCATGTCACTAAATTGGAGCTCGTTGGCAGACTCTACAAACCCACTATGAGAGTGTTGGCATAAATAGATATTGTAGTTGCAAAACATTAGTCTACATTTCTCTGTTCTTTAATTTATATCAAAATTTAAATAAAAATCAATTGGAGTACGTATTTGCGACGTCTTCAGTACCGTTCTCTCGTACTTCTTTCTGTTTATCTGTGAGTTTTTGCGACATGATTTGAAAGCCATATAGTGTTATGTTCACTTTTTCTGCTATCTCTTTGATCATACCTTGATAAGTCTCTTGTGTCAGACTTTTCTAAAGCAATGCTTGTTCCTCCAAGTGATTAGTTTCTTCTCCACTAAAAGCTTCTTATTTCACTGTTAGAACCTATACGGTTACTCCTAGCACTCGGGGGCTTCGACAAGGTTGCTCGCTCTCACCATATCTCTTTGTAATTGCAATTAATGTCCTCTCTCTCATGTTGAATAAGGCGTCAATTGAAAGGCGTATTGGATATCACCCAAAGTGTCAGGATCTTAATGTGAAGCATTTGAGCTTCGCGGACGATATGCTGGTATTTATGGATGGCACTGCTGATTCGCTTCGAGGTGTTATGGAAGTGTTGCTGGAATTTGAGCGTGAATCGGGCCATGCAATTAACGCATCCAAATCATCTCTATTTGTGGCTGGTCGTACGTTGACGTCCTTACAACAAATAGCTCAGACTTTTGGTTTTCCCTTGGAACATCTTCCAATTAGATATCTTGGTCTCCCGCTCATGACTAAGAGTATGCCTCGCTTGGACTATGAACCTCTTATCGATAAAATTTGCAGCAAATTTACGTCTTGGTCAAGTAAGTCCCTCTCCTTTGCTGGGCGTTTACAGCTCATTCAGTTCGGTATAGGCAACATTACCAATTTCTGGTGCTCCGCTTTCCGTCTCCCGAAGCGCTGTTTTGATACGATTGAGAGTATGTGTGCTGTGTTTATTTGGTCGGGTTCACCACATATTTATACTAGAGCGAAAGTTGATTGGACGGATATCTGTAAACCAAAAAAAGAAGGGGGATTGGGTATTCGGAATTACACGATTCCTCTCGGGTATTTTCTCTGAAACTCATTTGGCGTTTAATTGAAAAGACGAGTTCTCTTTGGGTGGCGTAGACACGTCACTATCTTCTCCGTCACTCTTCATTCTGGGACGTACCAATGAGCTCTGGAGGCTCTTGGATATGGCAAAAGTTACTCAAGCTCCGACCATTGGCTGCGGACTATCTTTGACACGAAATTCGTAATGGAGAATACACATACTTCTGGTTTGATAACTAGCTCACCACCGGCATGCTTATTGATATTGTGGGAGAGGCGGGCACTCAAAATTTGGGTGTTGCTCGCAATGCCGTAGTTGCATCAGCTATTCGGGATCACCAATGGTCTCTACGTCGCTGTCGCAGCTCAATTCTTCGAGAGATGGTGAACAGTATTTCATCGTCTTCGGTGCCTTGTGCTTCGGCATGGCATGATGTGGTGCTATGGCGTCATTATCGTCATGAATTCAAAGATCATTTCTCAAGTAAATCAACATGGGAGTAGCTGCGAGAGCCAGGTCAAGTGATATGGTGGAGTCATTTGGTCTGGTTCCCCCAATCGGTCCCTAGATATGGCTTTATAACTTGGTTGGCGTTGAGGGATAAACTTGCAACATGAGAGAGGATGAGACAGTGGGGTCATATTCAACCTTGTGTGTTGTGCAGGGAACCCAACGAGACGAGAGATCATTTGTTTTTTGCACTGCAGACATCAATATACATGATCTGGCAAGAAAGAAATGGACGTCGACGTCAACGGCTTTCTCGATATGCTTTCCTCCTCACGAAAATGATCAGAAAAGATATTTGCTTACGCCTTCGTTCTCTAGCAAGAAACGACGACAACAACGCCAGCCTCGACCGTTGGCAGGATATCTTCACACTCCCGAATAGATCGCGATAGTTTTATCCTTTGACTTGATGCTCTGTTTTACCTTTTCAATGCTCTGTTTTACCTTTTAAATGATTTGTTTTGCAACGCTTTTTTTTGAAAACTCTTGTACATATTCGTTTTTGTTGATCAATTAATATAATATTTCAATAAAAAAAATAGCCACGAATTGGCTACGAAAATTTGTGGCCAATAGTTTCTAATATTTAAATATTTTAACAAAACAACCATGAAATATCGGTTCATGTTTTCATCTATAATAAATTTGATGACTACATTAACATGTTAAATATTTGTTATCACTAGTAATTTAAGGATTAAAAATGAAAAAAAGAGAGACATTTTTGAAAAACATTAGAATATTGCAGAAGTCATCATCATTCCTAACTAAACCAATAGAGCATACCGAATAATTTCTTGCTTTGTCATTATCGAATTAATTCAACGTTATAGGTGAGGAAGGTAAGATGTTGGTAAAGTCATGCATGAAAACTAGGGAACTTCACAACACAATTTTTTTTAATATAAAATAGAGAATATACATGTTGTTGGTGCCTTAGTATTTACTAAATATACAAAGTTGTATAGCAATGGGTGATCATCAACAGAGAGTTTATCCGGTTCTTCAAATGGAAGCCAACAAGAAGAAAACATCACCAGCTCGTGGAAAGACAGAACAGCTTCCAATGCAGCCAATTCCGTCTCCTGCAATGGCCAACAAGACAAAAACATCACTAGCTCGCGGAAAGACAGAGGAGCTTCATATACAACGGCCAATTTTGCCTCCTGCGATGGTGCGTAATAAGAAGCGAAATCTATGCTGCAAATGCTTCTGTTGGGCGTTAAGCCTTCTAATCATTGCCATCATCGCATTAGCGGTTGCAATTGCGGTTATATACTTCGTTTTCCACCCTAAACTCCCGCAGTACGAGGTCAACAGTTTGCGAGTTACCAACCTTGGAATCAATCTAGACCTCTCTCTTTCTGCGTTATTCAATGTCGAGATCACAGCTCGTAATCCCAACAAAAAAATCGGGATTTATTACGAGAAAGGAGGTCGTATCGCCGTGTGGTACACCAAGACAAAACTATGTGAAGGTCCCATACCGAAGTTTTATCAAGGACATCGCAATGTGACTAAACTAAATGTGGATCTAATGGGAAGAGCGCAGTACGGAAATACTATCTTGTCCGCATTGCAGCAGCAGCAACAGACAGGACGTGTCCCATTAGATCTCAAAGTCGATTCACCTGTTGCCATCAAACTGGGGAAATTGAAGCTAAAGAAGATTCGGATATTGGGAAACTGCAAGCTTGTTGTTGATAGTTTATCCGCAAACAATAGAATCAATATCAAAGCTAGTGATTGCAGTTTTAGGCTTAAACTTTGAGATGTTCTCAATTTTTAGGCTTTAACGTTTCTTGGTGTATTCATCATTTTCGTATGCATTGATTTTTTCTATTTTATTCTTATATTAATATTTCGTATACATTGATTAAGTTTTTGAATTTCTGGTCTAAGGCCAATAAGATTGAAAGATTAAAAATTCTGAGAGTGCGATCACATCACATCTATGATAATTTTGTGACAAAACATGGAAAAAGATGAACTTAATATTTTATAAAACAGTTAAATTTTGGAGGGGCTAAACTCGGTTATTTTACCTAAAAATTGAGAATGAATAATAGGGTGGATTAAACTTTTATTTCTAGTATTATTATTAGTTTGACATACATTTATTTTTATTACTAGACTAACCTAATTTTTTTCCATATTATCCAGCATGCCCTTATGGCCTTTGTTGAAAAAATAATAATTACAAAACTGTCATTACTATTCATTTGCCACGTAGGCAGAGTTGATTGAACAAGTCTACCGTTCTTTGACGCTAGACTTGTTTGATGTTGGTCAACTCAAATTTTGGTCCGTAGATTTGTTTGATGGATGGTAGATTTGTTTGAAAGTTGGTAGATTTATAAAATTTTGGTAAACTTATTTTTACGACGCGGTAGATATATTTATTTTTGGTAGATATATTGTCAACTATGGTAGATTTGTTTATGAGTTGGTAGACTTTACGACCAACCCATTGACTAACGGTAAATGTTTGACTTTTTTGGTAGATTTATCGACAATGGTGGTAGATTTATATTACAAAACGGTAGACTTATTTATTGTGGTGGTAGATTTAATCAGAATGAATTATTTTTTCCTTACGGTAGATTTGTTGCTTTGACGGTAGATTTTTATTGGGTTGGTAAATTTATATATAATAGCGGTAGATTTAAAACTGTGTTAAATCTCGGTTACTTCGTTTTGTAATGGTGGTAGATTTAATATTAGTGACGGTAGATTTAAAAACTTTTGGTAGATTTGTTTGTTATGGTGGTAGATATAAAAACGTCTAAGATCTAATATTAATGACGGTAGATTTAAAATTATTTGGTAGGTTTATTTGTAATGGCGGTAGATTTAGTAATTGTTTTGGTATTTACACAGATAACCTTCAGTTGGTAAACTTATTTGTAGTGTTATGGTAGACTTTTTTTTACGGTACATTTATAGACATTGTTTGGTGGTAGACATTTGACTTTTTCCATAATGAAAAATGACGTTTTTACCCTACACTAAATCTCAGATTTACGAAAGAACCAGGCGCCCAAATATGCTAAGTATGAGAAATTTTTAGTGTTTGATGGTAGATTTATTGTAATGATGGTAGATTTATTTTGTTAAATATTTTTTTATGGGGTTAACGTTTTATTTCATCTTAAATCACAAGTTTAAAATAGTGTCAATGAATATGTAGCTGTCAATGGATAAACCACAAGATTGTACACAAAATAATTTGAAATTCCTTTTTTATTCATTGGCATATTTATTTCAAATTTTATTAAATCATTGGACTAAGAATACTACTACATAAATATATAATTAAAGTAAAGCCAAATCAGTTTAATATATCACACCTACAAACTTCAACAAAAAATATCTAATATATTAAAACAGAGTTACTTTTTGTGTCCAAACAGATTTTACTCTATTCATATCCTAGATAACTTTTAAACTTTAGATTTTTGTGGATAACTATCCCTGTTTCCAAACAAATTGATTTTGTTCAATTAAAAATTCATTCAATTAATCTGATTCAATTAAAAAATAGTTTAATTAATTAATTAATTAGATTATATATATATTTATATTAATTATAATTCGTAATTAGAAAAATTCATATTATGCTAGAAATTAAATTAAATATTTAAAATTATAAATAAAATCGATTATCTCAAAAATTATTGTATATTTTATCATAATCAATTTGTCTAAAATTTTAAATATTTGAAATTAGTAAATATTTATATTATACGATAATATAAACGGGCGGGTTAGAATTATGTTTTTATAATCACGATCATTCTCGGATTAATATGAACGGACGGGTTAGAATTATTTTTTTTATAATCATGGTCATATTTAAAACTAGAAAAATCAAATCTACAAAAAAAAAACTATATCTAAACACAAAAATAAATCTTTGTCACTTATTAGAAAAATTATATATGTATAACAAATTATATCAAAATAAAAAATTATATTACAAAATTTGGTAAACAAAAAAACAAAAATCCGCACGGGGTAGAATCTAGTTGACTATTTTTTTTTTTTTGAATGAATGTTAAATTATTATTCAAAACAAAAAAAGACATTGTTTACAACAAGTGCAACTTCATTTTACAAGATAAAAGACAATACAACAACATATTTTAGAAATTTGTCTTGCGGTTAGGTTCTACTTGAGAACCAAGCGACCATAGCTTCCTCGTAACGCAAATCCTTACGTGTTATGGTATTGATCCTGTTTCTCACATTTTTGTCGATGAACAAGATGTGATGTCTTGGAGATTTTTTTGGTTTCCCATGTGTGCGGCCGTTGCGTTCCCTCCATATATTTGGTTACTTCCGATTTCCAGTAGATCAGAGACCGATTTCTCCAGCTCCGGAGACACCAGCAGCAACTCTTCATCGACTTCTTGTTGAGGATTTGGTGATTGTGGATCCGCTACTGGACCCTTCGCCGGTTCCATTGAGACTGATATGGCTGAATTTTGGATGACGGTAACGAGACCTCGTCCAGGCGGATGGACCGCCGGCGATTCCATCAATAAAGATGGAGGTCAGATCGAAAGAAGAAGAAAAACAATCACACTTATTTTCTCTCTCTAGTTGACTATTAAAGGAACTAGAACTATAAGTTTGATCTCAATATATGAAGTGCAGTCTAAATGATTTCGTGTTATTGAACCAAGATGAGTACATTGACTTTTATAGAATCCTTACAACGATTAAAGAGAAACTTCAGGAATGAAAAACGGAAACAAACTTCAACAGAAAGTACTTATTCAAGCTCCTAAAAACACGTTTGACTTATTCATCTTCAGACTTAGCAAACATCCAACAACTATGCCATCGTTCGTCGTCTGTCGCATACTGGAGAAAAAGAAAAAAAAATCCAGATAATAAGTCTACAACATATCAAACAAGTCTACCACAACGTATTAAACAAGTTTATCATCAATAATTTAAACAAGTCTACCGAAACATATTAAACAAGTCTACCGAAACGTTTTAAAAAAGTATACCACAAACGTATTAAACAAGTCCACCAAATCATTGAAAACGAGTATACCATATCGTGTGTCGGGAATCAAACGCGTTTTTGCCGGAAGGAGGCGACATAGCATATCGGGTGGATCTACAACTTGACGAATCCCGATCTGTATCTCTGCAACTCAAATCAACGAAGCTACAAACAAGGATACCATCAAGATTTTAAACAAGTATATCATCAAGATTTTAAACAAGTCTACCATCAAGATTTTAAACAAGTCTACCATCAAGATTTTAAACAAGTCTACCATCAAGATTTTAAACAAGTCTACCACAATGTCTTTATTAAACAAATTTACCACAACGTATTAAACAAATCTCCTGCAACGTCTTAAACAAATCTACCGCAACAGATTAAACAAATCTACCGCAACGTATTAAACAAAATTTACTGCAAATGAAAATCTACCAATAAGTCTACCATCATTATAGGCATTTTATCGAACAAGTGGTGGGCATACCTCGCAAATCTGCTCCCTCGCCGGATCTTCTTCTCCCTTGCCGGCGCAGATCTGCTCATCTGCTTGGCCAAGATCTGCTCAACACCACCGCAGCCCGGCGCCGATCTACTCCTCCGCCTGGCCAAAATCTTTGAAGCTCTGCTTTCCAACCCATCGGAGCAACCACCACGCGAGGCATCACACAGCCCAACACCACCACGGCCGAGCATATGAGCGTTGACAAAAAAAGTTAGTTTTCGCCGCCGCAAAAACAAAAATCTATGAAATTAGGGTTTCCCCACCGCCAAACGCCGATTCTTCCCCATCGCCGCCGACCCCAAGGTAGAAGACTCGCCGGAACCCTCAACAAGCCTCCCCCAAAGTCCAACTCCTTCGCCGTAACCATCCTCCTTCGTCGCCGTAACCATTCTTCGTCGGGTCTTCTTCTTCTTCTTCGTGGAATTAAAGAGAAAGGTCAAACGAATCAAGAAGATGAAGAGACTTACCGGAAACGCTCCATTCCTCGCCGGAATCGGTCGGAATCACGTGGTCGCTCCAAACGTCGTCGTCGCCTATTGTCGAGAGGTTTTTTTTTTTTTTTTAAACATGTTTTTTTGTTTTAATTTTTTTTNTTATTTCATTAATTTTTTTTGTTTAAAAAAAATAAAAAAAAAAAAATTAATGGCATTTTCGTAATATAATACAACATATGGATAAAATGGACATTGACCAAAAGAGTAAGGTTAGTTGAGTTTGGTAGACTTATTGGAGGTTAGTCTAGTAATAAATGCATATAGTAAAGTTAGGTGGATCAATTAACTTTGAATAATATCACCAAACTGTGGATTCATTCATCAATTTAGAAATCCCAATTTATGTTTTATAAACCGTTGATTTCGACAACTATCATGAACTGGTATAAAAGCTGCTATACATGTAACCCGACAAACTTTCATAAGTCGAAATTCAAGATGAACAACGCCACATACTGATAGGATAGGAAGACGTATTTTATACTCTTCAACAAGATTGTGCAACTCCTCAACATAATATCTCATCGATCACCGCCAGATGGACCCTACTACGAAAATGGTTTTGTCATAGAGAAAATCCAGCAGACGCATATGTTCCTATACCCTTTCTCAGAGTGGAAACTCGGGAGAAAGATCACTTACAGAAGAATATGAACTCTCATTTATATGCGCCATCAGATTACAGAGAATCCGGTGTATCCAGACAAAGAAAGCAGCTATGGACACCGATCTACAAAAAATTCCAAGAGATGACAAAAGAGTTCATCTCCCATGAAATGGAAAACCTGGTGAGACAGGGAGTCTTCGAATTTGATTTGGAAAATATATGACGAAGGTTCTCTTGAGAAGATAATACAGAAGAGCCCATCAACAAGTAATGAAGTACCTATCATTCTCGGGAAAGAAGTCAAGACTAAAAAGAAAATATCGTCAGATCCCTAGAGAAAAAGATTTCGATCATATTCTACATACAAAGGATGGGAGCAACATGATCAGGACGTTATGATAATTATTGGAGGAAATCATAAAGATCACCAAAAAAAGAAGTACATCTCTAAACAAACATATTACAAAGCTGGAATGAAGAATTATCGAGTATGCCGAATCCTCCGCAAAAGCTATTACGATCGAGAGAAAACGAGGAAGATGAAGAAGAGTTTGTTGAAAATGAATAGTGTATTCAGTTAATCTTCTAACTGTTTCTTTACAAGTATATATACGATCTGTATACGTTCAATAGTCTACTCTATACATTGGTTAACATAACCGTATCGTAAACCATAATAAACCAATCTCCAATAGTCCCCCTCAAGATGAGCTTCAGAAGATGTTAAGAAGACTCATCTTGGATTTCAAATGGTCAAATTGATTGGGAAATAATGGTTTGGTAAGTATATCAGCCACCTGGTTTGCAGTTGGAACATGTAATGTCAAATTGATTGGGAAATAATGGTTTGGTAAGTATATCAGCCACCTGGTTTTCGTCTCTGTATTGACTACCGAGGATTGAATAAGGTGACCATCAAGAATAAATACCCGTTACCAAGAATCGATGAGTTGTTGGACCAACTAGAAGGAGCATCATGGTTCTCGAAGATCGATTTAGCATCAGGCTACCACCAGATTCGGATAGCTGAAGAGGACATAAAGAAAACGGCATTCCGAACCCGTTATGGACACTACGAGTTTGTCGTAATGTCGTTTGGCCTCACTAATGCACCTGCCACATTTATGAAGTTGATGAACGATATTTTCCGGGCATACTTGGACAAGTGTGTGATTGTATTCATCGACGATATTATGGTCTACTCGAGGACTGAGATCGGAACATGATCATCATTTGCGAAATGTACTTCAGAACCTAAGGAACCATCAGCTCTTTTGCGAAGTTGAGCAAGTGCAGTTTCTGGCATAAGGAAATAGGATTTCTCGGTCATGTTGTTTCCAGAGAAGGAGTGGCAGTGGATCCTGAAAAGATCAAAGCCGTGACGGAATGGCCTACTCCTAAGAACGTTACTGAGGTCCGTAGCTTTTTGGGTTTAGCTGGCTACTACCGAAAATTCATTCCGAGTTTTGCAAAGTTGTTTAAGCCGTTGACAAGTCTGATAGGAAAAGACGTGAAGTTTGAATGGACTGAAACTCGATCCAAAAGTTTTGAGGAGTTGAAGACGAGGTTGACTGAGACGCCGATTTTGGTACTCCCGAGGACATGAATACCATTTGAAGTTTATATTGATGCATGTTGAACCGGACTAGGAGCAGTGCTTATGCAAGAAGGAAAGGTCATAGCCTATGCGTCAAGGCAGTTGATGAAGCATGAGTTGAACTATCTGACCCATGACTTGGAGCTAGCAGCAGTAGTTTTTGCTCTAAAGATTTGGCGTGCGTATTTGTACGGAGAGATGGTGCAGTTGTACACCGACCATAAAAGTCTGAAGTATGTTTTCACTCAGAGTGATTTGAATCTAAGGCAGAGAAGATGGGTGGAGCTGTTGGCCGATTACGATCTGGATATTGCTTATCAACCGGGAAAAGTGAATGATGTTGCAGATGCCCTGAGCAGGCGTAGAAATGATGTAGCAGAAGTGAAGGAAATCCACAAGCTGACTGCAACACTGGCTAGTTTGACGTTGTGTGTAACAAAAGTGGGAGATGATTACGCGAGTTTAGAAGCATTGGAAAATGCAGATCTTCTTTGGAGAATTCGTCAGGCTCAGAAATCAGACAACACTTTGAAGGAGTTAGTCGAAAAGCAAGTGGTTGGATACCATACAGCTGATAATGAGACTTATATGTACAGGAATCGGGTATGTGTTCCTAACGACGAAAGGTTGAGGAGCGAAGTATTAAGTCAAGCTCACCAATCTCGATTTTCAGTTCACCCAGGGAATACCAAGATGTACTACGACTTGAAAAGGTACTACCATTGGGGAGGAATGAAACATGACATCGCTAAATGGATATCGCAATGTGAAACGTGTCTCCAGGTGAAAGCATAACAGATGGCACCTAGCGGATTGTTACAAAGTTTACCACTACCAGAATGGAAATGGGACATGGTAATTATGGATTTTGTAACGGGTTTGCCAATGACGTTGGATAAGAAAAATGCGATTTGGGTAATCGTGGACCGCCTCACTAAGTCAGCCCATTTTGTGCCAATTAAAAAGACATATGGAACGGAACAGTTAGCGCAGAAGTATCTGGATTTAATCGTAAGGTTGCATGGAGTTCCGGTTAGCATTGTGTCAGACAGAGATGTGAAGTTTACATCAACATTTTGGAAAGCGTTTCAGAAAGCGTTGGGAACGAAAGTTCATTTGAGTACAGCATATCATCCTCAAACGGATGGACAATCGGAAAGGACGATTAGAACTTTGGAGGATATGCTAAGAGCTTGTGTTTTAGACTGGGAAGAAAATTGGGGAAAGTATTTACCGCTGGAAGAGTTTTCATACAACAACAGTTACCACGCTAGTATCAAGATGGCTCCGTATGAAGCATTGTACGGGAGACCATGTCGTACACCCCTCTGCTGAACAGAGGTACGTGAAATGAGGGATATGGATCCAGAAATGGTAAAGGAAGCTGCAGAGCAAGTGGAAATGCTTAAGGTCAGGCTGAAGGAAGCTCACGATCGTCAGAAAAGTTATGCAGACAAGCGTCGAAAAGAATTGTCGTTTGAAGTTGGAGATGAAGTGTACCTAAAGTTGAGAACGTTCAGAGGGAATGATAGGCACCGGAAGCTGAAAAAGCTTAAGCCAAGATATACGGGACCGTACCCTATAGTCGAGAGAATCAGAGAAGTAGCGTATCGACTTAAATTACAGAAGAATATGAGCTTTCATTTATATGCGCCATAAGATTACAGAAAATCCGGTGTATCCAGACAAAGAAAGCAGCTATGAACACCGATCTACAAAAAATTCCAAGAGATGACAAAAGAGTTCATCTCCCATGAAATGGAAAACCTGGTCAGACAGGGAGTCTTCGAATTTGATTTGGAAAATATATGACGAAGGTTCTTTTGAGAAGATAATACAGAAGAGCCCATCAACAAGTAATGAAGTACCTATCATTCTCGGGAAAGAAGTCAAGACTAAAAAGATAATACAGAAAATATCATCAGATCCCTAGAGAAAAAGATTTCGATCATACTCTACATACAAAGGATGGGAGCAACATGATCAGGACGTTAATTTTTTTTGTCGATCTAATGATAATTACTGGAGGAAATCATAAAGATCACCAAAAAAGAAGTACATCTCTAAACAAACATATTACAAAGCTGGAATGAAGAATTATCGAGTATGCCCAATCCTCCGCAAAAGCCATTGATTCAATAGCTGTAACATCCAGGCCCGTCGGTTTTGTGGCCCAATAAGGCCCAAATGTTTTTTTTTGTTTTTTTGAGCTAAAACCCTACGTATAGTTATGTGGTTGTATCTCCTTCTTCCTCCAGAGAGTGGCGCTGTTCGTTAGAGAGAGAGAGAGTTCACACGACTTAGAGATTAGAGAGAGAGGAAAGAGCTGCAGCAAGAGGAAAGAGAGAGAGAGTTGTAGTCTCATCGGAGATGGAGGCAGAGACGTTATGCGGAAAGAGAACGGAGAGATCCGTGTTGGAAGTGATCAAGTTTATTATCTTACTAGAATTATATATTATATAGTTAAGTATTAATATGTAAATTATTCGTATAACTTAAACAAAAGATGCGGATAATGAAACAGTTATTTAGTGAAGGGAATCGACAAAATAAATCTCATGCATCATCCACCTTACCAGCTTTGAACATGAACATGAAGGCTTGTCAAATGGAAGATGCTTGTGATTTATTTTGTAGTCTCCTCTTCTGAAAGAATGTTACAACAAACATGACAATGATTTCAGGCTTATGGAGGAACGGGAAGCATGAAAGATTTGAGTTTCTCTCATCCAAACTTCATTTCTTGCTGGTAATCGAGGAAAAGGGAAGAAGATGTTTGAAGTGAGTCTTTCTAACGCAGTTGATGTTGCTAAAGACCAAGTGACGAACCAAACTCAGGGGGAATCAAGACATGTTTGATACCCTATGTTCTTGTTGCTGAGTTTGAAATTTTTTTATGTTCTCTAATGTATTGATAACTATGGAATAAAATACTAGTTACCAATTTTGTGCCAAACAAAAACTAGAGAGTACTAGAGAATCATCATCATCCAAAATCAAAGCTTATACATCACTCTTAAACCCTTTCTTGTTAACAAGCTCCTTTCTTGCTCTATAGTAATTTCTCCTCTATGGATTTAAACTTAGAGAATATCACTTAGCTTATCCGTTCTTTTTGGAAGATGGTGAAACTTGGTTGATTTACTTACTACTACTTACCAAAGAATAGAAACAAAACAGAACTGCTTAGTTTCTTTTGGGCCATTGAATCTTTGAAGAATATGAAGCTTAAGAAGGTCATCTCTGAATCTTCCCTTATCCTGGCTAGGGAAGCTCTTCTGCATCCTCACCTTTATCCCATGTATCGATTTATCATGGATTCTTTATCTACTCTCCTCCTATCCTTCGATACTTGGTCCTTGGAGCATACATCTATGGAGAACAACAGACCAGCAGTTGCGATGGCGGACAGCGTCACACGTGATCACCGCTACGCCTCGTACATTTCCCAAGGCGAACCATATTGGCTCCATAGTAGCCTTATCGCCGATGCTGTTAATGTGTAAATGGTCTTGGTTCTTTCCTTTAATGGTCTATAGCTTGTTGTATATTTCCTCAGTTTAACAGAATTCTCCACATCTTTAGGCGAGTTCAAGAGAATGGAACACATCAACCATTTCCAACAATGGCTCTTCTTCATAGGTCTTGGGATGTCAATGTCTCTTGCTCTGTGTAAGTCCTTATGTACAATATCCCTCTCTCTCTTCTGGCTTCATATACCCGTTATATATCCGTTATGACCAGTCGTTGTTTCTATGTTTTAGGAACCTTAAACACGCATTATTTAACAGTGTTCATCACATTAGTTCTTTACTTATCCACTAATTCATAGAAATTGTTGTCTTTATGTTTGAGGAAGCCCTAAAAATGTAAGACCCGTAAAACGTCGGATTTGAAAATGGCGATTAGAACTTGATAAACGATTACAAAGCGAAATAAGGAAACGATTACAAAACAGTTTGTGTGTGTAAACAAAACGTGGAGTCGAGTTATGAACTATTTCCTTAACTCAATGAATCGCCTGTAGTGTGACGGTTTCAGTGCGATTCTTGAATCCCAAGATACAACCGCGGCGAGACCGTTTCACAACACTTGAAATGGAATATACGAACATCTACGATATACTCTCGACGAACGACTTACGTTTTATGACCGAAAAAGACGGGGAGAGTTGGATGTGTTTTTGCGATTTTCTCGCGCGTTATTGAATGAAGAAGAGGAAGGCTGTATATATAGCCAAGGAAGAGCGTCGGTGTGATGCAAGCAGTGAAGTAGGAGATGTCGAAAAAATGTGTATATAATTTTAAAGCAGCAAATATTTACAAAAGTTTGTTCATGGTCCAATGGTTACTTTTTACTTTTTTTGAACTTCGATATTTACATGTTTTTTTTTTGGGTTTGTTTAGATATGTTTTACGTCATTGTTTCCCCTTTTTTCTAAGAAAAAAATAAATGATTTTGATTTATCCCAATTTTCTTGATTAGATTAATTGATTTAAAATTAAAAAAAACAAAAACCTAATTTTTCCCCCTTTGTCAACGACGGTCGATTCATCTCCCTCTTCCAAAATCGATACCATCTTCGTCGGAGCACCATCGATCTCCACCGGATTATCCTACTGTCCTACATCGCCAGTCATAAAATCCTAGCCTTAATCTTTGGTTTCTCTGTCAACGACGGTCGAGGGTCGACGATTCATCTCCTTCTTCCAAAGATCACCGCCCATCAATCTCCGCCGTCGCTGGTTTATCTTCCTTCACCGTGTATATATGTCTTTTCTTCTCTTTTTGCCATCGACAACATCTCAATACTTCAATTTTTTCTATGTGTTCATTTTGTTTTCTCATTTTGTAAAATCAAATTATTCTAATTTGTTTATTAGTTTGTAGAAAAACGCTGCCGGGAATAAGATTTTGAAACCAACCATGTGGATCTGAAAATAGGAAGAAAAAGAAAAGACAAGAAGAATTGGAGAAATCTCAAACCAATGATATTTTCAGGTATGTAACTTCTGAAATTGATGAGACTGCTAGTGCTAGAGATGAGATAAACAAGGAAGATGAAGAGTTTGTTAATATTGAAGAAGATGCAGATGCAGATGCATAAGGGTATTGAAAAACATATTAAGTTTCAATGATATTTTAGATTATTTTGATTATTGTACATTTATTTCAAGAAAAAAATTAGTTGCGTTAAAAGGGCATCATTTTTTTGGTGCGCTTTAGGCCTCCTATAACTTAGGGCCAAGATGAAGAGCTCCTTTAGGGTTTGAATCTACTTGTTTTAGATTCTCCTACATCCGTGACGGTTATCAACAGCAACGCACGCACAGGTTTCGAGACATATGACACTAAGGGAAATATGAATCATTTTCCGTGGGAAGTGTTGGAGTCTATACGGAAGAACAAAGTGTGCTTGAACGGTAGACTCGAAACCTCCTTGTGTGGTTGTGCAAGGAAGGAGCTTGACCTCTTTGCATCTCTAGTCAACTGCTTTAATCTGAACGGTCAACCAAATCGCCACAAGAATGTAAACATCGCGGTGATCAGAGAGATCAAAAAAAAAAACATGGATGGCGTGAGCACCAAGTTGTTCCCCGTGTCATCGAGAGCTTTCAGGTGACGATCACAAAGTTATGGTCAGATCGTATCACAAAGTATGCTTTCGAATTTGCTCAATTGAACAAGAGGAAGAAAGTAATAGCAGTGCACAGCAAGGGCATGAAACAAGCTGATGCTTACTTCTTAATTGGAATCTTGTCAAGAAGTTGCTAAGATGTATCCAATCATCACTTACGATGAAATATCTGTTGATGGTTGCTGTTTGCAACTTGTAGAGAAACCAGAGCAATTCGACATCATTGTGACCCCAAATCTCTATGGGAATTTAATTGCAAACATCGCTGCTGGTGCTGCTGGAGGAGGCAATGGAGACAACATTATGCATGGAGGAAATTTTGGTGGTGAATATGCGATGTTTGAACATGTTATCAATAAGAAACAATGACAATCCAGTGCGTTTGCTGTTCTCTTCGGTTATGATGCTGAGACATCTCCAGCTTCCTTTATCTCTTGACCCGCTTGATACATCCGTGTTTCTGAAGAAAAGTGTAGAAACAGTAATATTACTACACATGAGGAGGTTGATGCTTTAATTGCAAATTTGGATTGACTTCAAAAATGTTTTGCCAACATTAAAAAAAAAAAAAATCTGAATAATATGATTCACGCCGAGCCAAACAGCTAGCTGATCCTTTAGACAGCATGTAGTTTGACTCGCATATAGCCTAACTGTGTGATTTTTCAATGTAGCGTGCACTTCGGATCTGTCACAAACTAAAATGTTTGGTGTTTTTCTATTTTTAAAATTATGTCGTCTGTTTTGCTCCGAAACAAACTGTCCGCTATTTTCTTGTTGGCCCAAAAGAAACCTTGTATCGCCCATTCTGTTTTTTAGACCTTTGTATACAATGGAAACAAAGTGGTCATTGATGTAGTAGACTGATTTTAAATATTTTCTAACAAAAACTCAAGAGGCTGACCACAAAATGAGTTAATGTTGTAAAGCGAGCTCCCCTAACAATCTGTCAAAGTTATATATACTCACTTATGTTTCCACTGTTCTTTTTGCCGATCCAATCTGAGTTCTTCTTACATTACAGCTTTTCCAGCTCCTTTGGGCATTTTCTTTGATGCACCTGAAAAATATTTAGGATGGGTTTTGTCTTTAGAGATCGAAAGATTCAATCATACAAACAACAAAAAGTATAATTGGACATAAAAAAAAGGTTCATACCATCTTCAACGTCCTTGAGCTGGTAGTAGTGAGGAGCTAACTCAATCAACCACTCTGGTTTCAACTCAGTTACCTGCATTTTCGGGTTATGAGTATGCAAACCGATAATGAAACCAAAGAAGTGAAACCGAAATAGAGATCCAATTGTGATTGAGTTCTATTCTCTAAGAAGATCGATGAGCTGTCGGACCTCAGCCGTCACGATCTTTGCAGAATCGATAGACTCTGCAAAAGGAAAATCAAATCAGAACAGAGAAAAAAGCAATTAAGGAATTCCTGAAAAGGGCACACGATCCGGCTTCCTAGGGTTCATGCTAACCGGTAATTTGAGCCTAGGAACGCCGAACTATCGACTCGCCCTCAATGGATTTCCCAGAAATTCTGAAGTAGAACCATTGCTCCCACCATTTATCCTCCCATGCATTGAACCTAAAGACATAATGGTTAACCTTTGCCGGAAAATAATAAGTTCCGCAAATGTTCGAATTCGCCTTGACATTGAAGAGCTAGCGGAATTCCTCGGTGTTAAATACAACTCATGTTTCTTTAAATCTCACCCAGAGCGCGACTAAGTTTCTCATCGCGCTGGGCATGAGCTGGGGAAGGGTGAGTCCGAAGTCGCCGATAATATCAGAGATGGCCGCCGGGATAGGAANCTGAGTAGATCCACTTTAGGTTCAGGGTTCTCATAAGGGTTTTCTCTGAATGCTAGGTTGATTAGTTTATTAGGATTCACCATGTGAATTAGTTCTTCGCCTTAGGTTGTGTTCAAAGCTAATTTTTCTAGGTTGACGAATCTAGAACTTAGATCTTATGATAATTGATTAGGCACGACAGTGCGATTAATTACCTGATAAAACCTTAGGTGAGTAAATTGATTATTCGCTAAGAGATTTGGTTTAATTGATTTGTGAACATATCAAACCTGATATTAAAGCTGATTTAGACTTTAGGATTCGCAAAGAGATTTGGAATTCCTAGGATTTAGATTTAGATAATTCTCGCAACGACAGTTGGTTAATTATACCTTAGTGATTTGAGTTCAAGAACTGCGCTAAATCTGAATCCTGTTAGTTAGTTTATCTGCATTCATTGATTTCCTGAGAAATACCATGAGCCTATATTTTCTCCATCGAATTTACAACACTTTTATTGCTTATTGTTTTTACTTCATTTGATCTGCTTAGCTTGATTCGATACTATACAATCTATTGTGTGATTTCTGTGAGTCCTTGTGTTCGACCCCTACACTTACTACAACTATTGCTTTATTACTTTTAGGGTATTAATTTGAGCATATCAGGGATCAGAGCTATGGAGACAACAATGCAACAAGTTATTCTGATCTTCAATGGTGAATCATATGGTTTCTGGAAAATCAAAATGATAACCATCTTGAAGACACGCAAGTTATGGGAAGTCATCGAAAATGGAATTACGGTGAGTTCGTCTTCTGAAAACTCACCGGCGTTAATCAGAGAGAGAGAGATGATCAAGTCATGAAGGATATGATGGCGCTTCAAATCCTTCAAAGTACAGTTTCAGATACAATATTTCCGAGAATCGCTCCCGCATCAAACGCAAGAGAAGCATGGAACGCCTTGGAAATGGAGTTTCAAGGAAGTCAACAAGTTAAGATGATCAATCTTCAGACATTAAGAAGAGAATACGAGAACCTGAAGATGGAGAAAGGTGAAACCATAAATGATTTCACAACCAAGTTGATTAATATAAGTAATCAACTAAGAGTTCATGGAGAAGATAAAACCGATTACCAAATGGTTCAAAAGGTTCTTATCTCCCTACCGCAAAAGTTCGATAGCATCGTTGCGGTTTTTGAACAAACAAAGGATCTATCTATTCTCTCAGTAACATAGATGATAAGTACCTTGAAAGCGCATGAGAGGCGCTTAAGTCTCTGAGAAGAATGTATCAATGAGGGTGCGTTTTATGGAGAAAAGCTTGGTTCAAAAAGAGGAAACAAGGAAGAGAAACGTCATGAGAAGACCAATAAGTGGTGTGGCGTGTGCGAAAGAGACAATCACAATGAGGTAGATTGTTGGAGAAAGAAGAACGGAGTTGTTTCGCAACAGAGTGCGAACAATGAAAGAAAATGTTATGTGTGTGATTAAGCAGGACATATAGCCAGAGATTGTAGACTTAGAAAAGATGAAAGAGCACATCTAAGTCTAGAAGAATCGAAAGATGACTATGAAGATGAGTGTCATATGCTTTTTAGTGCCGTTGAAGAAGGAGAAGCTGAACAAGATGGGAAGATTAAACTTGAACATTGTCCAGGAGAGTTTCAAGTTGCAAACATATTGACCAAGCCCTTAAACTCATCAAGGTTCGAATCTCTACGAGAAGAATTAGGCGTGACCATGAAGCCATGATCAAGGAGGAGTGTTGGAAGTGATCAAGTCTTCATGTTTTTATTATCTTACTAGAATTATATATTATATAGTTAAGTATTAATATGTAAATTATTCGTATAAATTAAACAAAAGATGCAGATAATGAAACAATTATTTATGTGAACGTGTGTTGTTTCACATTGGGTTGTCTTCTAGAGATGCATCCCTTAGTCAAAATGTGTCATCTAAACCTATAAATACAGTTTGTATATCTAATAAAGAAGTGTGGTTTTTCCGTTAACAAAATTCGAGTGATATACAAAGCAATATTATCATTGAGTGTCGATCAAGAAACATAGATAGAGAGACAAAACAGAGTAAAATCTGTGTTGTCCGATCCTTAACAACTTTGAGAGTTCAAAGTTCTACAATCCGACCACCACCATTCATCGCCTCGCATCACCACCATAAGCTACAGGATTTCTAAGAAGCAGATCGGAGGAGGAAGAGCCGAGGAGGAGCAGACCAGGGAGAGAGACGAAGAACAAAGCCTGAAACAAGGAAGAAGAAAAAGGGGAGAAACAGTCTCAGAAGGGTGTTTTGCGGGATAAATTCCTGGCAGACCAGAGGGAGTTAGATCTAGATTAAGGCATCTATGGAAAGAAAATGCAGTGAAGAATTCACAGGAACTGACGGACCTTAAATCAAAGTTTTATTCAGGGAGATATTTGCGTTTCTTTCTGGACAAGTCACTGCAGAAACTGTTTCAAAAATTGGCTAAGTCTGGAACTCGGAAAAGATCAGTCTGTCGCAGCAACTTTGTGATAACCCCACCGGTTATCTTCCCTTCGGATCGAACCGGACCGAAACAAGATCTATAAAACTGAACATTTAGAGAAAAAAAAGAAAAAAACCCTAAGTATTTTTTTCTCTCTTCTCTTCTTTCTCTCTCGCGCAGCCACCTCTTCTTCCTCTCCGGCGTCCTCTCTCTCTCCGTCGCCGTCGTCGCTCCTTGCTCCACCAGCCACAACTCGCCTTTCCCTGCCGTTCCACAATCGTTGCCTCTCCTCTCTCCTTCTCGCGCCGTCGCTGCTCCCACCCGAGAGAAGCCGCCACGATCCTCCTTTCACGCCATCACCACCGCCGCCACCTTGTGGGTCACTTTTTCGACGAACCAATGGGAACCAGACGACAATCTACCCATCAAATTGAAGCCCCGAGTCTCCACTTTCCGTGAAGCCCGAGTTCATATGAATCGAAGATCCGTGTCAGAAGTTATGGCCGTTTTAGTGTACGGTGTCGGATCTGCCTCTCCTCCTTCATCGTCGAGCTCCTCTGATGAGATCGGAGGCGAGCTGTTCACGCCACCTCCACCGTCTCCGACGACTTCTCTGCTGCCTGTGCCAAGGTGAGGGCATGATGCGTTTCCCTTTTTCCATTATATGTTATGATGCTGATAGTATATTCTTAAATCGTTGTGCCTGTTTTACGTGTCTAGTTGGGTAATGGGTAGAACTTGGAGTTGTGATTCGTTTGATTGATGTTACCAGATTGAACCGTCTGGCTTGTTTGTTGAGTTGTCATGTTTGTGTGTCATGCACCTAGGTGAATGTTTGCGTGCAGGAATAAACCGGTATTGCGTGAGATATATTAGTAAATGTTAGGTCATCGACACTGTGATGGGATAAGTGGTTCGATTTGTTTGATGCACCTGACGACCTAACATGCCCGATTCTCGGTTATCTTCGGAGACCCGGGATATGGATGTTACAAAGTGGTATCAGAGAGATAACCGAGAATCAGGATGTTACAAACTTCTTCACCCATGTGCAAGCCTACCATCGCTGGTCTCGGGTGCAGCAAACAAATCGAACCACTGATCCCATCACAGTGTCGAGGACCTAACATTTACTAATATATCTCACACAATACCGGTTTACTCCTGCACGCAAACATTCACCTAGGTGCATGACACACAAACAAGACAACTCAACAAACCAGCCAGACAGTTCATTCTGGTAACATCAATCAAACGAATCACAACTCCAAGTTCTACTCATTACCCAAATAGACATGTAAAACAGGCAGCAACGATTTAAGAATGGACTATCAGCATCATAACGTATAATGGAAAAAGGAAAACGTATCATGCCCTCACCTTGGCACAGGCAGCAGAGAAGTCGTCGGAGATGGTGGATGTGGCGTGAACAGCTCGCCTCCGATCTCATCAGAGGAGCTCGGCGATGAAGAAGAAGAGGATGATCCGACACCGTACACTGGAACGACCATAACTTCTGACACGGATCTTCAATTCATATGAACTCGGGATTCACAGAAAGGGGAGACTCGGGGCTTCAATTTGATGGGTGGATCGTCGTATGGTTCTAAGTGGTTCGTCGGGAAAGTGGCCCGAAAGGTGGCAGCGGTGGTGATGGCGTTAGAGGAGGATCGCGGCGGCTTCTCTCGGGTGGGAGCAGCGACGGCGCGAGAAGGAGAAAGGAGAGGTAGCGACTGTAGAACGGCATGGGGATGCGAGTGGTGGCTGGTGGAGCAAGGAGCGACGATGGCGACATAGAGAGAGAGGACGCCGGAGAGGAAGAAGAGGTGGCCGCGCGAGAGAGAAAGGAGAGAAGAGTGATATGCTCAAATTAATACCCTATTTAGATACTAAAGCAGTTGTTATAGTATAGCTAGGGGTCGAACACAAGGACTCACAGAAACACACAATATATTTTGGATGTGGGAATTACGCTAAGCAATCAATGGTATTGAAAACAAGTACGTAAATTAAAACGGATGTAAATTCAATTGGAGAAAGATAGGTTCAGGGTATTTCTCAGGGAATCACTGAATGCAGATAAATTAACTAGCAGGATTCAGATTTAGCGCGGTTCTTGAACTCAAATCACTAAAGTATAGCTAACCAACTCTCGTTGCGAAAGCTATCTAAATCTAAATCCTAGGAATTCCAAATCTCTTTGCGAATCCTAAAGTCTAAATCAGCTTTTAATCTACAAGTTCGATATGTTCACAAAACAACTATACCAAATCTCTTTGCGAATAGTTATTTTGCTCGCCTTAGGTTCTATCAGGTAATTAATTGCACTATCGCGCCTAATCAATTATCCTAAGATTTAACTTCTAGGTGATCAATCCAGAATTAGCTTTGCAAACAACCTATGGTGAAGAACTAATTCAGATAATGAATCCTAGCAAATAAGTTAACCTAGCATTCAGAGAAAACCCTATTGAGAACCCTGAACCTAGCAAGGGATCTACTTAGACATGAAGAATGAAACAATCAACATAATTGAATAAATCATCAATGAAATAAATAAGAGTAGAGTAAAACAGGAGTTCGAAATCTTCTCTCAGACGAACAGAGTTCTGACTGTCTCTCCTCTCAAATGCTCTAAACTCAAAGTAATCAAAAGCACACAGCCAAAGTGGCTGTAAAACCTAATTAAATAGTCTAAACACGAATTGGGGTCTTCTTGTAAATATTAAAGTCTTCTGGGCAAGTTTTGCAATTTTTCAAACTTCATTAAAGTCGCGACTTGTATTCTGCTCCGATGGGTGTCGATCGATACCAGGGGTATCGATCGATGCTTGACACTTCGATCAGGTACTTAGTCACAAGACTTCAGTTTTGCTCCATAATGCTCCATAAAACTCCAATATTTCTAATAATGCTCCAAATGTGCTAAAACATGTAAAAGACTCTATAATAGAATAAAGACTCGATAAAACGGACTTATATCATGGCTTAAACAGGGTAAAAACATGACATATCAACTCCCCCAGACTTAGCTTTTTGCTTGCCCTCAAGCAAATAGAAGACTAAACCAGAGAAAAATGTTTGAAAACGTAGAGACTCACCTGTCCTTGAAACATTGCAATGACCAATTTCCCAAGTACCGAAATGTCACCTAACCAGCTTTTGATCTAACCACCAAGTACTTCTCCGTAGACATTCACAGCTTCTCAGACTACACACATTATCTCACAGCATTGTTCAATCAAGCCATCCTCGCCAGTTTCATCGCTGTGAATTAGTATCAAGAACCTTCTAGATTCTTTACCATACAATATCATGACAAGGAACCACCATTTTTTACACTTCTTGGTATTATTTCTCTCCCCAGACTTATTTCTTATTATGCTCTCTTTTTTTTTAGTCTCAGCTTTGCATATACACATCAAGGTATGAGACGCGAATATTGATGGTGTTAGCCACCGAATCCCCGGTTCTTCCCTCTCAATGTATCAAAGGATGTAGGTGAATAATGGCATCATAGGAAAATCCTAACCTCTCTTCCAACCCTCTGTGTGATCATTCCCTCTAGAGTAGAATAATGGGATCGCTGGAAATTTTCCTAACTCTCTACTCAGAAGAAAATCATTTCATCTTTTAATGCACTTATTAATTAACTTGTAACATGGAGAGAAATACCGTTATTTTCAAACATATGGGTTCCTTTGTCAGATACAAATGAGGAATCAAGTTCTATAGATACTAACCACATTGATGAAGTGCAAAAATTTGGATCAGGCTTTAAGGAACTTTGCTGGAAACATGAGTGTCTTCTGGTTAACCGGTCAGTCTTTGGATTTTTCATTAGTCGATCTAGAACTGATTCTGCAACAATGGTCACTTAGAAGCAAGGTTAAATCAATAGATTCAAGAAAAAGATCACAGTCTCAGACAAAATTTTGACTCAATAAAACAACGAATGACTCAAAAAATGGACTGACTCTAAGAAAAACAAAAACAAAGTCAGCGACTACCTCCCCCAGACTTAAACAACACTGTCCCCAGTGTTATCTAGCCTAGAGTTGGTGAGAGAAAACATATGAATCAAATTTAAATATGAGAAACAGGAAGTTACCTTGCTGGAACGTCGAGTGTCGATCGACAGACAGCTTGGTATCGGGCGATACCAAGCTTAAATCGATACATGTCCTCCATATTTGCAGAGGGTGTCGACCGATACCAAAGGGTATCGATCGATACTTGTGCGATCTCGTGGTGCTCCTTGTTTATCCTGAAACATACTCAAAAAACGAAACGGAAAAGGAAAAAGAACGCAAAGGCAGACTCACCAGTGGGTTGCCTCCCACCAAGCGCTCTTTTATAGTCAATAGCTTGACTTTACCGACGATCAGTCGGAAGGAAGTAGGGAGCTCACTCCCATGCAAGTCCCACAACTAGACACTTCCAAACTCAGCGTTTTGCGCAGCATACGCTCAATAACCTCTTGCCCTTTTTCTTTCAGCTCTGGGGTTATGATGATTCTGGCCTTAGAGAACGGTTTCGAGCGTCTGCATTTCACCTTGTACTCGATTGAATTTCCATCACTCTTCTTAGGGGTTAAGGTGACACATGTAGCGTTCTCGACGCTTTTGTCTTTCACCTTCTTCTTTGCCTTAGTCTTTTTGATGACTTTCTTGGCGATGATAGGAGGGTGATCTAAAACTTCCATGATAGTTGGCACATCATCAGGCTCGTCCGAAAGATCAACTATCAATGTCTCTCCTGCACCAACGGGGATGCAAGATATCTGTGTAGGAGGTCTTCTAGAAGGAATGGCTTCGTAGGAGACCTCTTCGTCAATGTACGAGAATGAAATATGCCTATTAGGTGTGTCCATAACTGCACCAGCAGTAGCCATTAACGGTCTTCCAAGAATCAAAGGTGTGCTAGACCTTGCATGCATCTCCACAACCTGAAAACCAATAGGAACCAGACTATCTCCTACCTTAACTATCAAGTCATGGATTTGACCGTACGTAATAGATGTGGAAGAGTTCGTGAATGTGAGAGGCATCTGAGTAGATTGTATGTCATCGATCTTAAGCTCCTCTGCGAGTGCCCTTAAAATGACATTCACGCTAGACCCCGAATCAACCAGTGATTCCTTGATTTCAACTCCAGAGATGGAGCATGGAACTGAAAACTTCCCTGGGTCTTCCTTCTTAGTCAATCGCTTCAGTGGAGACGGTGGACTTCTGACTTTGATGAAGAGTGCCTTAATCTCTTCCTCAGTTTCTCTGCAGTCTCGGAAATGACTCAGCAGAGGCATGTACTCAAGAGCTTCTTCAAAAGTATGTGTGAGTGGGATTCTTCGTACCATCTTCTCAAAGCCACACAGCTGCTTTGGAGAAATGGGATCTCTGAGGTGTTTAGGTGGTTGAGGATCTGGTTTCTTGGGTTTGTAGACACGTCTCTCAACCGTTTCTGGTTTCTTCACGATCTCTGGTTCAGCCTCCGAGGGGTATCGATCGATACTACGGCGGTGTCGATCGACACAAAGTTCATGTGTCGGTTCTTCAAGTTGGTATCGATCGATATCGTCAGTGGTATTGATCGATACTGATGAGTCAGGTTCGGAATTATCTTCTTCAAAGTTTCCGAGATCTTCTGCACTTCTCAAAGTGATGGCATTGACGTACTCCTTCTGTTCCTGAGTCGCCTTTACTTTGACAGCTGCTGCTGTCTGAGCTACTTGTGTTTCCAGCATCTTCTGATGAGTATCGAGGGCGTCGATCCTTCCACTCAGATCCTTGTACACAACATCTATCTTTCCATTGAGATTCACTATGAGTTGCTGCTGTCCTTGAATCAGCTGTTCAAACATACCCTCGATCTTGCTGCCTGGGAGCTTAGCAGATACAGGCTGATAAGATGAATTCCCATAGTTTCTGACATAGCCACTGTTCTGAGATGGTTTTTGGCAAAACTGATTCGACCCTCCTTGCTGCGAGTTGTTGTTGAAGTTTCGGTTGTTGTTGAATTGATTTCTCTGACCCTGAAAACTAAAACCACCAATGTAGTTAACATCCTCTACTTCATCTTCGTTGAATACCTCGACATCGTCAGCAAAGGGAACAGCTTTCTGTGTCTTGCCCATCAGAAGACTATGCATAGAGTCCAACTTAGCTTGGAAGTCAGCGATCTGCGAACCATCCACGTTACCAGCTAGTCTTTTCCGCTCAAAATCAGCATTCTTGGTGCTATTGCTAGACGCCAAGTTCTCAATCAGGACATAGGCTTCATCTAGATATTTGGTGTTGAAGTTTCCATTGCTTGAAGCATCCAAAGTTATTTGGTACCTCCAATCAAGTCCTCTAAAGAAGAAACCCATTAGCTGAACATCAGAGTATCCATGATGTGGACAGTCTCTCTGATATGATTTGAACCTCGTCCAAGCAGCCTTGAACGCCTCAGTAGGTCCTTGAGAAAATTGGGATATCTTGTTCCTAAAATCCTCGGATCTTGCGTCATCATAGAAATTGGTCAGGAAAGCATTTTTAGTTTCCTCCCAGCTAGTCAGCGATCCAGGAGGTAACTGCTTCAGCCAATAGGTTGCTTCCCCACCAAGAGAGTATGGAAAAAGCTTGCAGAAAAGGTAGTCATAAGAGACTCCATTGCTCTTGATGCTAGTGACCAAATCTTCGAATCTCATAACATGTTCCATGGGATGGTCGTTGGAAAGACCGTGAAAAGGATGCTGTCCCACAAGAGTGTAGTATGCATGTTTCAGCTCAAAGTCATTCCTTGGGAAAGGGGGAGGACGGATCACAGAGCGATTTGCATAGAACTGGCCAGGTCTGTTGCACTCACCAATCGTCATACCACGATTAACCACAACGTTTTCAGCATTCAATGCGTTCGCGTTCCCAACGACAACGGGAGCAGGTAGAACGATGTTACCCTCTCCATCCAAACGTTGTCCTCTTTCATTGCACAAACGACCCTCTGGGTCCCTGTAGGCACCAGCCTCATCTCGAACCAACTCTACTTAATTGTTGTTCATAGCTGCTGGTTTCTTTGTCCTTCTGTTTGCGCGTTCCACAAGTGCTAGTTGCTCCAGTGACAATTGAACTAACTGAGTGCTCTTGTTATTTCTGGTTTCACGATTAGGCATGCACCTAAAAGCAAGAGTCAGAAAAGTTAGTAATTTGTAGCAGAATGAGTATCTAATGGCGAATATAGTCGAAATTCACAAACGTAATCTAATGGCGAATTGAGTCCCCGGCAACGGCGCCAAATTTGATATGCTCAAATTAATACCCTATTTAGATACTAAAGCAATTGTTATAGTATAGCTAGGGGTCGAACACAAGGACTCACAGAAACACACAATAGATTTTGGATGTGGGAATTACGCTACGCAATCAATGGTATTGAAGACAAGTACGTAAATTAAAACGAATGTAAATTCAATTGGAGAAAGATAGGTTCAAGGTATTTCTCAGGGAATCACCGAATGCAGATAAATTAACTAGCAGGATTCGGATTTAGCGCGGTTCTTGAACTCAAATCACTGAAGTATAGCTAACCAACTCTCGTTGCGAAAGCTATCTAAATCTAAATCCTAGGAATTCCAAATCTCTTTGCGAATCCTAAAGTCTAAATCAGCTTTTAATCTACAAGTTCGATATGTTCACAAAACAACTAAACCAAATCTCTTTGCGAATAGTTATTTTGCTCACCTTAGGTTCTATCAGGTAATTAATAGCACTCTCGCGTCTAATCAATTATCCTAAGATCTAACTTCTAGGTGATCAATCCAGAATTAGCTTTGCAAACAACCTATGGTGAAGAACTAATTCAGATAATGAATCCTAGCAAATAAGTTAACCTAGCATTCAGAGAAAACCCTATTGAGAACTCTGAACCTAACAAGGGATCTACTCAGACATGAAGAATGAAACAATCAACATAACTGAATAAATCATCAATGAAATAAATATGAGTAGAGTAAAACAAGAGTTCAAAATCTTCTCTCAGACGAACAGAGTTCTGACTTGTCTCTCCTCTCAAAAGCTCTAAACTCAAAGTAATCAAAAGCACACAGCCAAAGTGGTTGTAAAACCTAATTAAATAGTCTAAACACGAATTGGGGTCTTCTTGTAAATATTAAAGTCTTCTGGGCAAGTTCTGCAATTCTTCAAACTTCATTAAAGTCGCGACTTGTATTCTGCTCCGATGGGTGTCGATCGATACCAGGGGGTATCGATCGATGCTTGACGCTTCGATCAGGTACTTAGTCACAAGACTTCAGTTTTGCTCCATAATGCTCCATAAAACTCCAATATTTCTAATAATGCTCCAAATGTGCTAAAACCTGTAAAAAACTCTAAAAGACTCTATAATAGAATAAAGACTCGATAAAACGGACTTATATCATGGCTTAAACAGGGCAAAAACCATGACATATCAAAGAGAGAATAAAAGACTTAGGTTTTTTTTTTCTTCTAAATGTTCAGTTTTATAGATTTTGTTTCGGTCCGGTTCGATCCGAAAGGAAGATAACCGGTCGGGTTATCACATTCTCCCACCCTTGAAGAGGATTCGTCCTCGAATCCAAGGAGAGGAATCCGTGAAGGGAAAGAAAGGTGAAAGGAATGCTTCAGAATGAGTTACTTATGGATAGGAAAGGGAACATCAAGGAAAGTACATAAAGGGACAGGAAGCGAGTAAGGTGGAACGGGTGAGTACGGATGAGGCGAGACGGAAACTGGTTATCAGGACTAGCTATCGACGAGAAGGGTTGAGTTGGTGCACCACTGTTTGTTGGGGGTTTAGGGTTCGGAGTGCAGACTGGGCGGTTGACAGAAATACGGAAGTGGAGAAGAGTCGAACTAAGAACATAATGAAATGTGAAATATATTTTTTTTTTAATTCGAAAAAATTATTTTGCAACATTTTAAACTTTGGGCGCTACCACTCTAGGATTTCATTGATGGTACCAGATTGCACCGTCTGGAATCTCAAATCCAAGAATCTTCCACCTCTACTCCAGACTGGAATCACAAAGTGCAATCTTCCAGACTGGGCGGTTCACAAAGTGGTATCAGAGCGGGTTACGAGAAGTGAGAGATAAAATTCTAGGATTAGTGGTTTAGAGAAAAGTTTTTCCGGATTTTGATTTTTTTTTAAAAAATCGGATTGAATTTCTTTTGGGGGGGGGGGATTTTTCAATATTTATAAAACCACCACTTAGAACAGCTCTCCGGTTTGCATTATTTTTATTTGCAGGAAGATCAGTCTTTACATGACCGGATTGATTTACCTTGCATGTTTCGTTCTTTCATATGCCTCCAAAGACAAGAAGAGCTGCAACCAGAGCTGGTACCTATTCTGAAGGTCAGACAGCGAGTGAGTCCACCACCAGAAGTGTGAATGTTAACCAAGTGAATCCGCAAGTTCAGCCTATTCCGGTGAACCCAGCTCAAGTGAATCCAGTGGACGTGAACAAAGTTGAGGTCGGAGAAGTTGAGATGCCACCAGCAGTCCAAGCAGCCATGGAGGAGTTGAGACGTTACCAGGAGAGGTATGGAAACCTCCATAATGGGCCAAATCCACCAGTGTTTGCTCAAGGACAGAAGCACCAATTGCCACCAGTAAATGGACAGTCACAACGACAGTTTGTGCAATCCCCTGGAAATGTTCAGCAGCCGTTGGTGCAACCTGTGTTTGCTCAGCCGCCACCAGTGTTCGTTCAATCGCAGAATATGCCGCCTCAGGTGTTTGTTCAGCCTCATTTTATCCAACCGCCACCTGGGCCAGTGTATACGCAAGGATTGAGCTATCACTACAAGAAAACACAGTTTTTGTGACTACTTTTTTTAGTCGCAAAAAAAAGGGACGATTTTGTGACTAATTTGCGACTACTCATAATACAGAGGCATAATAGTCACAAATTACCGACTAAACAAAGTAGTCAGAAAATAGTCGCTTATTTGCGACTGTTTAAAGACTTGCAAAAGTAGTCCCAAATTTGTGACTGATTTGCTTCGGTTTAGCAACTCCACTCGATTTTTTTAAATAAACATCAAATAATATACAAAAAAATTCTTAACCCTAAATTCTAAACCCTAAACCATCAAATAATATACAAAAACATCAAATAAATAAACATAAAATAATATACAAAAAAAATTCAACACTTACAATTTTTAAAATATAATCATTTTATAAATCCTAAATTATAAACCCTAAACCTCTAACCCTTAATCATAAACTCTAAATCTTAAATTATAAAATATATTTTTGAACATCTATATACCCAAAATCATTGTAAAGTGATATTCAAACCTCATATGTTCTTAAAGTTTAGGGTTTAGGGTAACATGTACACTAATTTGCAAACCCAGTTTTTGTGACTAATTTAGGACTAATTTTTAATAGTAGTCACAAAATAGTCCCAAATTTGGGACTAATTTGCAACTACACTCGATTTTTTTTAGAAATCAATAAATTCTAAACTCAAACCACAAACCCTAAACCCTAAACCTCTAACACTTAACCATAAACTTGATTTAAATTTTAAATTGTAAACAACATCAAATAAATAAACATCAAATAATATACAAAAAAATTCAACACTTACAATTTTTTTAAATATAATCATTTTATAAATCCTAAATTCTAAACCCTAAACCTCTAACCCTTATTCATAAAATCTTA
>PKML01036102.1:242243-261803 GCA_002933935.1 Eutrema yunnanense
ATCGAAGCCGGAGCAGATCGGAAGCCGGCGGAGGAGTAGATCGTAGATCTGTTTTTGTTTTTTTTTGTATTTAGATTTTTTTTTTTAAATTTTCTGTAATTAATTAATATAATAAAAATATATATTTTTTTGAATTTGTTTTTTGTTTTTTTTTTTGAATTTTTTTTTACAAGTAGTCGCAAAATTAGTCTTTAAATTAGGACTGATATTATAGTCACATATTTGTCGCAAAATAGCGACTGTTTTGCGACCACTTTATTTAGCGACCAAATATTTGCGACTACTTTTTTTAGTCCCAAAATAGTCGCAAATGAGTCATTTGCGACTATTTTATGACTATTTTGGTAGTCGCAAAAACTGTGTTTTCTTGTAGTGTATTATGAAGCCATGAAGCATATGAAGGACATGGGAGTGGAGCATTTTGGAGGAAGGTCTGACCCTATCAATGCTGACAATTGGAGGAAGAAGTTGGAAATAAACTTTGAATCCATGTGGTGCCCAGAAGGTTACCGCAAGGAGTTGGCTGTACAGTACCTTAAGGACGAAGCGCTGATATGGTGGGAATGTGTGGAAGAAGAAGTCTGTGGACGCTATGAGTTGACATGGAATGATTTACGGACTGAGTCTGCCAACGAGTATTTTTCGCCCGAGGCTATGGACCAGATGGAAAGCGCTTTTGAGGATCTCCGTCAGAAGGATCTTAGTGTGAGATATTTCAAGGAAGAGTTTAACCGACTGAGAAGGTTTTCCAGGAAACATTTCACCCAGGCCGATCTAATCCGTCAGTTCATGAAAGGTCTGAGGATGGAGTTGAAGGAAAGTTGCTCAATCAGAAAGTTTGACAGTTTGGGGGAGCTAGTGGAGACAGCTGCTAATCAGGATGCTATGGTGGAGGAGCGGAGGAGAATCAGAGGTGCTAATGTTCAGAAATTCCATGGTCCGGAAGCACCAAAAAGGAGATGGGATGACATGAATATGGAAAAGACAGTTGTCAATGTCCATGCATGCTACAGTTGTGGGAAGAAGCATTTAGGATGTTGTGCACCTATCAAGTGTACGGGTTGTGGAAGAGAGGGTCATCTCATGAAGGATTGTCGTACCATTGGAAAGAACACCGCATTCCGCCGCTGCGGACAGCAAGGAAACTATACGAGAGAGTGCACGTTGATTTTGGGACAGCCAGCAGTGCATACACAAGACGTGTTACCGACACCAACAGCTAGGAGACAAGCTGTGGGACCTCGAGTGTATGCTCTGGATGATGCAGAGGGAGCAACTCTGATCGCTGGTACGTATTCTTGTTTTGAGTAAATTTAGTCGTGATGCTTGTGAATTTGTGTGTAAATGGAAAATGCATATTTAGACATAAGTGTAAAAAAATCGTGTAGGATCGGTCTCCGTAGGAGGAGTCACAGCTTGTACTTTGTTTGACACTGGTGCTACACATAGTTTTGTGAGCCCAAGCTAACTAAGTACTGGACTTTTACTGGAAAGTTCATACCGGAGTCGAAAGCAATTGAGGCTGCCGGGATTGAACATATGAGGTCTAGAGGTGTGCATAAGGGTGTACCAGTCCTTGTAGAAGGAGTGAATTTTCCATGGAGTCTAGTGGAGATGAAGTTGGGCCATTATGACGTAATTCTTGGAATGGACTGGTTGTCACACTATCAAGTTGTCATGGATTGCAAGAGGACGCGAGCCTACATACCACGACCTGAAGGAAGGATAAAGTTTCAAGGAGTAAAGTCGGATTCTGGAGTTCCGATTATTTCGATGATTCATGCCACATACCTGATGGAGAAAGGATGTGAAGCATATCTAGCGACTATTTATGTGGCTGGAGAAGAAGAAGCAGCTAATTTGGAGGAGATTCCAGTAGCCTGCGAGTATGCAGATGTTTTTGAGCCATTGACCAGACCGCCACCTTGAAGAGGAGATGATTTCACTATCGAGTTAGAACCAGGGACGGCCCCTGTTTTAAAAGCTCCATATCGGTTGGCGCCAGCGGAAATGGCGGAATTAAGGAAGCAGTTGGAGGACCTTACGGACAAAGGATTCATCCGACCAAGCAGTTCACCTTGGGGAGCACCAGTGCTGTTTGTTAAGAAAAATGATGGAAGTTTTCGTCTCTGTATTGACTACCGAGGATTGAATAAGGTGACCATCAAGAATAAGTACCCGTTACCAAGAATCGATGAGTTGTTGGACCAACTAGAAGGAGCATCATGGTTCTCGAAGATCGATTTAGCATCAGGCTACCACCAGATTCGGATAGCTGAAGAGGACATAAAGAAAACGGCTTTCCGAACCCGTTATGGACACTACGAGTTTGTCGTAATGCCGTTTGGCCTCACTAATGCACCTGCCACATTTATGAAGTTGATGAACGATCTTTTCCGGGCATACTTGGACAAGTGTGTGATTGTATTCATCAACGATATTATGGTCTACCCGATGACTGAGAGGGAACATGATCATCATTTGCGAAATGTACTTTAGAACCTAAGGAACCATCAGCTCTTTGCGAAGTTGAGCAAGTGGAGTTTCTGGCATAAGGAAATAGGATTTCTCGGTCATGTTGTTTCCGGAGAAGGAGTGGCAGTGGATCCTGAAAAGATCAAAGCCGTGACGGAATGGCATACTCCTAAGAACGTTACTGAGGTCCGTAGCTTTTTGGGTTTAGCTGGCTACTACCAAAAATTCGTTCCGAGTTTTGCAAAGTTGTTTAAGCCGTTGACAAGTCTGATAGGAAAAGACGTGAAGTTTGAATGGACTGTAGCTCGATCCAAAAGTTTTGAGGAGTTGAAGACGAGGTTGACTGAGACGCCGATTTTGGTATTCCCGAGAACATGAATACCATTTGAGATTTATACTGATGCATGTGGAACCAGACTAGGAGCAGTGCTTATGCAAGAAGGAAAGGTCATAGCCTATGCGTCAAGGCATTTGATGAAGCATGAGTTGAACTATCTGACCCATGACTTGGAGCTAGCAGCAATAGTTTTTGCTCTAAAGATTTGGCGTGCGTATTTGTATGCAGAGAAGGTGCAGTTATAAACCGACCATAAAAGTCTGAAGTATGTTTTCACTCAGAGTGATTTGAATCTAAGGCAAAGAAGATGGGTGGAGTTGTTGGCCGATTACGATCTGGATATTGCTTATCAACCGGAAAAAGTGAATCATGTTGCAGATGCCCTGAGCAGGCGTAGAAATGATGTAGCAGAAGTGAAGAAAATCGACAACCTGACTGCAACACTGGCTAGTTTGACGTTGTGCGTAACAGAAGTGGGAGATGATTACGCGGGTTTAGAAGCATTGGAAAATGCAGATCTTCTTTGGAGAATTCGTTAGGCTCATAAATCAGACAACACTTCGAAGGAGTTAGTCGAAAAGCAAGTGGTTGGATACCATACAGCTGATAATGGGACTTATATGTACAGGAATCGGGTATGTGTTCCTAACGACAAAAGGTTGAGGAGCGAAGTGTTAAGTCAAGCTCACCAATCTCGCTTTTCAGTTCACCCAGGGAACACCAAGATGTACTACGACTTGAAAAGGTACTACCATTGGGGAGGAATGAAACGCGACATCGCTAAATGGATATCGCAATGTGAAACGTGTCTCCAGGTGAAAGCAGAACAGATGGCACCTAGCGGATTGTTACAAAGTTTACCACTACTAGAATGGAAATGGGACATCGTAACTATGGATTTTTATTAACGGGTTTGCCAATGACGTTGGATAAGAAAAATGCAATTTGGGTAATCGTGGACTGCCTCACTAAGTCAGCCCATTTTGTGCCAATTAAAAAGACATATGGAACGGAACAGTTAGCGCAGAAGTATCTCGACCTAATCGTAAGGTTGCATGGAGTTCCGGTTAGCATTGTGTCAGACAGAGATGCGAAGTTTACAACAACATTTTGGAAAGCGTTTCAGAAAGCGTTGGGAACGAAAATTCATTTGAGTACAGCATATCATCCTCAAACGGATGGACAATCGGAAAGGACGATTAAAACTTTGGAGGATATGCTGAGAGCTTGTGTTTTAGACTGGGAAGGAAATTGGGTAAAGTATTTACTGCTAGAAGAGTTTTCATACAACAACAGTTACCACGCTAGTATCAAGATGGCTCCGTATGAAGCATTGTACGGGAGACCATGTCGTACACCCCTCTGCTGAACGGAGGTACGTGAAATGAGGGATATGGATCTAGAAATGGTAAAGGAAGCTGCAGAGCAAGTGGAAATGCTTAAGGTCAGGCTGAAGGAAGCTCACGATCGTCAGAAAAGTTATGCAGACAAGCGTCGAAAAGAATTGTCGTTTGAAGTTGGAGATGAAGTGTACCTAAAGTTGAGAACGTTCAGGGGGAATGATAGGCACCGGAAGCTGAAAAAGCTTAAGCCAAGATATACGGGACCGTACCCTATAGTCGAGAGAAACAGAGAAGTAGCGTATCGACTTAAATTGCCTCAAGAATTGTCAGAATGGCATGACGTATTCCATGTATCGATTTTGAGGAAAGTGGTGAGAGAGCCGGAGCTCATTTTGTCTCATATGCCAAGTAACCTGGACAGAAATTTCCCAGTTCAGAGTAAGACAACCGAGATCTTGGAGTTTAAGGAAATAGAGGTCAACGGAAAGAGAACAAGTTCACTAAGAGTCATTTGGGAAGGGAACGATATCCGCGAGGAAACGTGGGAATCTGAACGGCAGATGAGAGCGGATTACGGTGAGCTGTTTAAGGACGTGATCAAAACCGAAGAAGGAAGGGAGAATTCTGGGACAAATTCCTTTCAACCGGGGGAGATCTGTAACATACCCATCCCACATGCCCAGCTGCAGGCCCAACAGGGAGAAGCCCAACCCCATAAAACCCTACCTGCTCCCTATTTAAGACAAAGAGCAAGGAGAGGAGAGCCTCATTTGTCTCCACATCCACCAGAGCAGCCCGAGAGAGAGAAAGACTCGCCGTCGCCACTGAGCCACCACCCGCCGCCGCCGAGTCACTGCGAGTCACCATCGTTGCCGCTTGCGTCTTCCGCGAATCGCCACAAGCCAAGCCGAGAGCTTCCCTAGCCGAGCCAAGCAGATCCGCCAGCACCCGTTACCGATCCGAGCCATCCGAGACGACCGCCGACCACCGCAGCACCGCCGAGAGTCTCGCCGGAGCCGAGGAGGAGCCGCCGAGCACCACCGCCTTCACGCCGTCTTCTAGATTCGTTATCCTTCGTCAGATATGCAGAAAATCAAAGGTGAGGATTAGATCTAGGCTTCCTTCATGTTCAGTAATTCCTTTTAAGGGTGTTGAGTCTAGATCTATTCAGGTTAGGGCGTGTTACGGAATACGAACACGTCTTCAATGTGCATATTGTTTGACCTGCATTGATGAATGAAATGAATTAAGAAAGCATTATATGAAGAACTTGCATCCTTGTTTTATCACCATGTGTGTGAATAATGCTTATAGCTTAGTTAGAAATGAGGTGGTCGTCACTGTGAAGGGATCAGTGATTCGATTTGTTTGCTGCACCCGAGACCAGCGATGGTAGGCTTGCACGGGGGTGAAGAAGTTTTCCCGAGCTTTAACGAGAAAAGGCCGGAGAGCCAAATTCGAGAAAAGGCCGGAGAGCCAAATAGATTCCTGATCAAAGTAAAATAAAATCAAGCGTAATGAAAGCGTAGCCAACAAAGTGGCTGTAAAATCCTAATAAATAACCTAAGTCACGTTTTGGGGCTTCTTGTAAATAATAAAGTCCTCTGGCCAATTTTGTAGTTCTTCAACACTTGGAAAAGTCGCGATCGTGTCTTGCTGCAGTGAGTATCGAACGATACTAGTCAGTATCGATCGATACCGAGGTTTCAAATCGGGTACTCAGCTACACGAACTTCTGCTTTGCTCCAAAAATGCTTCAGAAAGCTCCAATATCTCCAATTATGCTCCAAACCTGCTAAAACCTGTAAAAGACTCTAAAACACTACGAAATAGTAGAAAGACTCTATAAAACGGACTTATATCATGGCTTAAAAGGGGTAAAAGCCATGATATATCAACTCCCCCAGGCTTAGCCTTTGCTTGCCCTCAAGCAAATAGAAAGCTAAACCAGAGAAAGAGGTTTGAAAACACGGAGATTCACATGTTCATGAAACGTTGCAACGACCATTTTCCTTAGTGCTCCACATATCACCTAACCAGTTCCAAATCTAACCACCATGTACTTCTCCGTAGACATTCGCAGCTTCCTAGACTACACACATTATTTCACATCATCGTTCAATCAAGCCTTCCTTGCCAGTTTCATTGCTGTGATTAATACCAAGAACTTTTTAGATTCTTTCCCATACAATATCATGACAAGGCACCATCCAATTTCACACTTTTTGGTATTGTGATATATCATGGTTTTAACCCCTTTTAGGCCATGATATAAGTCTGTTTTATAGAGTCTTTATACCACTTCGTAGTGTTTTAGAGTCTTTTACAGGTCTTAGCACGTTTGGAGCATAATTGGAGATATTTGAGCTTTCTGGAGTATTTTGGAGCAAAGCTGAAGTTCGTGTTGCTGAGTACCCGATTTCACGTCGAGTGTCGATCGTCGATCGATACCCCCTGGTATCGATCGACACTCATCGCAGCAGACAAGACCCGTGACTTTAATGAAGAGTTGAAGAATTGCAACTTGGTTCAGAAGTCTTTAATATTTACAAGAAGCCCCAAAATATGTTTTAGGTTATTTATAGGGATTTTACAGCCACTTTGTTGGCTACGCTTTATTTTATCCTGGATTTGTGAGAGAGCTTTTGAAGGGAGACAAGTCTGATACTCTGTTCGTCAAGAGAAGATTTCGAACCCTTTTGTTACTCTTTCTTATTTTCTATTGAGTATTTATTTCAAACATGTTTATTGATTCAATTTCCATGTCTGAGTAGATCTCTTGTTAGGTTTAGGAATTCTCATAAGGGATTTCTTTGAATGCTAGGTTGATTAGTTATTTAGGGTTCATAATCTGAATTAGTTCTTCGCCTTAGGTTGTTCTCAAAACTAATTCTGGATTGATCACCTAGAACTTAGATCTTAGGATAATTGATTAGGCACAACAGTGCGATTAATTACCTGATAGAACTTAGGGTGAGCAAATTGATTATTCGCAAAGAAATTTGGTTTAATTGATTTGTGAACATATCAAACCTGGAATTAAGGCTGATTTATTCTTAGGGATTTGCAAAGAAATTTGGGATTCTGAAGTTTAGATTTAGATAGTTTTCGCAACGACAGTTGGTTAATTATACTCTAGTGATTTGAGTTCGAGAACAGTGCGTAACATGAACCCTGATTAGTTAATTTATTTTGCATTCATTGATTTCCTGAGAAATATCCCTGAACATATCTTTCTCCAATTGAATTACAACTCGTTTACTGCTTACTGCTTTTTGTTTAATCTGAATTGCTTAGCTTGATTTGATACTATACAATCTATTGTGCGATTTCTCTGAGTTCTTGTGTTCGACCCCTGATATACTGCAGCAACTGCTTTAGTACTGTTTAGGGTATTAATTTGAGCATATCAAATTTGGCGCCGTTGCCGGGGACTCAATTTCGCCCTTAGATTTTAGCTGTTGAGTTTCGACTAAGCCCGACGGTATCGATCGATACTACCTAGTATCGGTCGATACTCGTCGTTTCTTATTGTTGATATCGATCGATACCCCATTGGTATTGATCGATACTCATCATGTTTTTGTTACTAACGTTCTTGGTTTTTGTGTTTCAGGTGCATGCCTAATCGTGAAACCAGAAGAAACAAGAGCACTCCGCTAGTCCATCTATCGTTAGAGAAGCTAGCACGTTTAGAACGCACAAACAGAAAGACAAAGCAAACATCAGGGATGAACAACCCATTGGTTTTAAAAGCTGATGAAGCTGGAGTCTTGAGAGACCAATAGGGTCAAGTGTGCAATGAGAGAGGGCAGCGACTTGATGAGGCTGGAAACGTCATTGCCCCTCCTGCTGTTGTTGGTCAGATTGTCGCGCCAGCTGCGCAGGCCAACGTTGGGAATGCTGGAGTTGATCGAGGTAGAACACTTGGTGAGCACAACAGACCTGATCAGTTCTTTGCCAATCGAGCTGCGATTCGCATCCCAACTTTTCAGAGGAATGACTTCGAGCTGAAACCTGCGTATTACGCTCTTGTAAGTCAGAACCCTTTCCATGGCCTACCTCATGAGCATCCCATGGATCATATCGAAAGGTTCGAGGATTTGGTCACTGGTATGAAGTACAATGGAGTGCCCAATGAGTTCCTTTTCTGCATACTTTTCCCTATTCTCTTGGTGGGGATGCTGCTTATTGGCTGAAGCAGTTAGCTCCTGATTCGCTAACTACATGGGATGAGACGAAGAATGCATTCCTGATCAACTTCTACGATGATGCGAGATCTGAAGAACTCAGAAACATGATCTCTCAATTTTCTCAAGGTCCAACAAAGGCACTCAAAGCTGCTTGGATCTGTTTCAAATCATATCAGAGAGATTGCCCGCACCATGGGTTCAATCAGGTTCAGCTGTTGGGTACTTTCTACAGAGGGATCGATTGAAGGTACCCGATGGCTTTAGATTCTGCGAGTAATGGGAACTTCAACACCATATATCCAGATGATGCGGTTGTGCTGATTGAGAACTTGGCGTCTAGCAATAGCACCAAGAATGCTGATTTTGAGCAGAAGAAGCAGGCTGCAGGAATTGATGGATCGCATATTGCTGAAGTTCAAGCGAAGTTGGATATTCTGCTTGGGAAATCGAAAAAGACTGTACATTTTGCTGATGGAGTCGATATCATGGATGAAGAAGAGGTGGAGGATGTTAACTACGTTGGTGGTTCTGGTTTCCAGGGTCAGCAATTTGGGTACAACAACAACCGAAACTTCAACAACAACAATCAACAAGGTGGGTACAAGTTGGAGGGGAACCAATCTGGTTTCGGAGCGAAGCAATTTACTTAGAAACCACTTCAGAGCAGCGATTTCACTCGCAATTATGGGAACTCTTCGTACCAACCAGTGTCTCCAAAGTCCACAGATAATAAGATGGAATCCATGATGGAACATATTCTTCAGGGACAGCATAAGTTGCAAGTGGATTTCAATGGAAAGTTTGATTCTATGTACATCGATCTGAATGGGAAAATCGAAGCCATCAATCTTTCCCAGAGGAAGCTGGAAACTCAGGTTGCTCAGACCGCCGCAGCTGTGAAGAGGCAAGAAGGATTTCTTCCAGGGAAAACTGAGAATCCGAGGGCACACATCAATGCCATCACTTTGAGGAGTGGAAAAGAGGTGCGCCTACAGGAGTGAAGAACAGTCCAATCACAGAAAATCTCGTCGATCTTGCTGGAGATGACGATTGGGATTTTGAAAATCCCCAGGTATCGATCGATACCAGCCATTGTCGATCGATACCAGTCCAGACATCTACCCGAGTGGATCCAAAAACCCGTGTATCGATCGATACCCCTCAAGTATCGATCGATGCTGAGACACAGCCAGAGAAGGAGCCCGAGATTGTCAAGGAGAGGGTGTATAAACCCAAGATGCCATATCCTATGCCTCCTAAGATGACAAAGAAGGAATGGTAGGATGCTAGATGCAAGGCTATGCTGGATAAATTGGTTGTGGAACTTTCTTTTGTTGATGCTATTAAGACTTCTCCAGCTTTCAGGATATATGTGAAGAAGATGGTCTCTAGCAACGTGAACCTGGAGGAAGGTGTCATGATGATCACAACTGAATGCAGTGCGATCTTACTCAACAAAATTCCCAAGAAGCTACCAGACCCATGGAGCTTTGTTTTGGATTGCACTATCTTCACAGAGAGATTTGAGCGAGCTCTCTGCGATATTGGGTCGAGTGTGAACCTTATGCCACACTCAGTTGCCATGCGAATGGGGATGACAGATTTCCAATCTACAAGGATTTCGCTGGTACTTGCTGATCGCTCAGTGCGACTTCCAGAGGGACTACTCGAAGATGTCCCAATCAAGATTGGAAATTGCTTGATCACAACAGTTTTCATCGTCCTGAAGTACGATGCTGAGCCTAAGGATCCCCTTATCCTAGGCAGGCCATTCCTTGCAACTGCTGGAGCCTTGATTGACTGCAAGAATGGACAGATAGCTTTCCACATCGGTGATTTGGTGATGTCCTTTAACATGGAGAAGATGATGAAAAGGCCAACCATCGATGGGCAGACATTCTATGTGGACATCTTCAGTGACATAGCTGAAGAGTACTTCCTGGAAATGCACCCTAAGGATCCACTGGAGAGAGCACTGGTCTGTTTGGCCACTTCAGAGGTCCGTCCGTGTGACGATACTGCTGGATACTCGGAGATGCTTGATTTAGCATCACCGGTATCGATCGATACCCCTCTGGTATCGGTCGATACCCTGCGGCCAGAAGGAGGGTTGGTCAAATTAATATTCTATAAGTACTAAAGCAGTTGTTGTAGTATATGTAGGGGTCGAACACAAGAACTCAAGAAAATCACACAATAGACCGAATAGTATCACGTCAAGCTAAACAATTCAGATGAAACAAAAGCAATAAACAGTAAAAGAGTTGTAAAATCGATGGGAGAAAGATAGGTTCAGAGTATTTCTCAGGAAATCAATGAATGCAGATAAACTAACTAATCAAGGTTTAGGTTATGTACGGTTCTTGAACTCAAATCACTAAAGTATAATTAACCAACTGTCGTTGCGAGAATTATCTAAGTCTAAATCCTAGAATTCCAAATCTCTTTGCGAATCCTAAAGTCTAAACCAGCTTTTAGTTCAAGTTTGATTTGGTCACAAAACAACTAAACCAACTCTCTTTGCGAATAGTTATTTTGTTCACCCTAAGTTCTATCAGGTAACTAATCGCACTCTCATGCCTAATCAATTATCCTAAGATCTAAGTTCCAGATTCGTCAACCTAGAATTAGCTTTGAGAACAACCTATGGTGAAGAACTAATTCAGATGGTGAATTCTAATAAACTAATCAACCTAGCATTCAGAGAAAACCCTTATAAGAACCCTAAACCTAAAGTGGATATACTCAGGCATGGAGAATGAAAACAACATGATTGAATAGATCATCAACAAAATCAATAAGAAACATGAGTTCAGAGTTGTCTCTCCAAAAACCAAAGTAAAATCAAGCGTAATGAAAGCGTAGCCAACAAAGTGGCTGGAAAATCATAATAAATAACCTAAGTCACGTTTTGGGGCTTCTTGTAAATAATAAAGTCTTATGGGCAATTTTGCAATTCTTTTACTCTTGGAAAAGTCGCGATCGTGTCTTGCCGCAGTGAGTATCGATCGATACTTCGACCGATACTAGTCAGTATCGATCAATACCGAGGCTTCAAATCGGGTACTCATCTACACGAACTTCTGCTTTGCTCCAAAATGCTCTAGAAAGCTCCAATATCTCTAATTATGCTCCAAACGTGCTAAAACCTGTAAAAGACTATAAAACACTACGAAATAGTAGAAAGACTCTATAAAACGAACTTATATCATGGCTTAAAAGGGTTACAAACAATGATATATCACTTAACCCTTCCAACACTACACGAAATGAAGACCCACAGTCCAAACCTAAAACGAGCTCAAGCAATGTTCCACACAATATTCTTTTTTAATTACTCTTTCTTATTTCATCACATAATCGTTTTTTTTCATTACTCTTCTTTTCTTTCCGATTCTCAATAAATGCACTCTACCAGTGCTCACACGCAATCTAACAAATAATGGAAATCTATCTGGCTCTCCGGCCCTTTTTCATATTTGGCTGTCCGCCTTTTTATAGTTGAAGCTCGGGAAAACTTCTTCACCACCGTGCAAGCCTACCATCGCTGGTCTCGGGTGCAGCAAACAAATCAAACCACTGTTCCCATCACAGTGTCGAGGTCATAACATTTACTAATATATCTCACGCAATACCGGTTTACTCCTGCACACAAACATTCACCTAGGTGCATGACACACAAACATGACAACTCAACAAATAAGCCGGATGGTGCAATCTGGTACCATCAATCAAACGAATCACAACTCCAAGTTCTATCCATTACCCAACTAGACACGTAAAACAGGCAGCAACGATTTAAGAATGTACTATCAGCATGATAACGTATAATGGAAAAAGGGAAACACATCATGCCCTCACCTTGACACAGGCAGCGGAGAAGTCGTCGGAGACGGTGGAGGTCGCGTGAACAGCTCGCCTCCGATCTCATCAGAGGAGATCGGCGATGAATGAGGAGGGGCAGATCCGACACCGTACACTGGAACGACCATAACTTCTGACACGGATCTTCGATTTATATGAACTCGGGCTTCACGGAAAGGGTAGATTCGAGGTTTCAATTTGATGGGTGGATCATCGTGGTTCCCAGTGGTTCGTCAGGAAAGTGGCCCAAAAGATGGCAGCGGTGGTGATGGCATAAGAGGAGGATCGCGGCGGCTTCTCTCGGGTAGGAGCAGCGACGGCGCGAGAAGGAGAGAGGAGAGGCAGCGACTGTGGAACAGTAGGGAGAGGCTAGTGGTGGCTGGTGGAGCAAGAAGCGACGACGGCAACAGAGAGAGAGAGAGAGGACGCCGGAGAGGAAGAAGAGGTGGCCACGCGAGAGAGAGATGAGAGAAGAGAGAAAAAAAGACTTTGGGTTTTCTTCTTTTTTCTAAATGTTCAGTTTTATAGATCTTATTTTGGTCCGATTCGATCCGAAAGGAAGATAACCGGTCGGGTTATCACACTGGGCGCGACACCCTAGGAATGGAAAATTGCACCAAAGAATGAAAAATGAAAAGGAAAAAAAAATTGTTTCACATTTCATTATGTTCTTATTTCGACTGTTCTCCACTTCCGTATTTTTGTCAACCGCCCAGTCTTCGCTCCGAGCCCTAAACCCCCAACAAGCAGTGGTGCACCAACTCAACCCTTCTCGTCGATAGCTAGTCCCGATAGCCAGTTTCCGTCTCGCCTCATCCGTACTCATCCGTTCCACCTAACTCGCTTCTTGTCCCTTTCTGTACATTCCTTGATGTTCCCTTTCCTATCCATAAGTAACTCTTTCCACTCATTCTGAAGCATTTCTTTCACCTTTCTTTCCCTTCACGGACTCCTCTCCTTGGATTCGAGGACGAATCCTCTTCAAGGGTGGGAGAATGTGATAACCCGACCGGTTATCTTCCCTTCGGATCGAACCGGACCGAAACAAGATCTATAAAACTGAACATTTAGAAAAAAGAAGAAAACCCTAAGTCTTTTTTTCTCTCTTCTCTTCTTTCTCTCTCGCGCGGCCACCTCTTCTTCCTCTCCGGCGTCCTCTCTCTCTTCGTCGCCGTCGTCGCTCCTTTCTCCACCAGCCACCACTCACCTCTCCATGCCGTTCCACAGTCGCTGCCTCTCCTCTCTCCTTCTCACGCCGTCGCTGCTCCCACCCGAGAGAAGCCGCCGCGATCCTCCTCTCACGCCATCACCACCACCGCCACATTGCGGGCCACTTTCCCGACGAACCACTAGGAACCAGACGATGACCTACCAATCAAATTGAAGCCCTGAGTCTCCCTTTTCCGTGAAGCCCGAGTTCATATGAATCGAAGATCTGTGTCAGAAGTTATGGCCGTTCCAGTGTACGGTGTCGGATCTGCCTCTCCTCGTTCATCGTCGAGCTCCTTTGATGAGATCGGAGGTGAGCTGTTCACGCCACCTCCACCGTCTTCGACGACTTCTCCGTTGCCTGTGCCAAGGTGAGGGCACTGGGTTGCAGATCCAGTTAATCTTGTGATCATTACGGACGGCATTGTGTGCAGGGTCCACAAGGATAATCTCATAATACTTGTAGGTAGAGTCCTAAGTAATAAAAAGACAATCCCACAATTAATCAACCAAAATCTATCATCATATCGGACATCTACTACAATGAGAACCACACATTCGCATAATTTTTATACACATGTTATTGTCTTAATGTACATGAGTCAAGATCAATTTCCACTACAAAGAACTATCATATTGTCAGACAGTGTAATGTTAGAATAGATAGTAACTACACTTATTACAAAGGGTGTGGTGCTAATCTCATTGAGCCAGTAGGAGTTAACGACCCTAAGGCCACCCAATTTGCGACTAGCAGGTTCCTCGGCAACAGATCTTAATGCGCTGGAACTTGAGTTGGGTTACTCCCTGGTTAGTAGGTTTACAATACACGATACACTTGGGAACATGTCTCTTGCGACCACCACGCCTCACACAAACACGGTAGACAACAAACCCCTTACACAAATAAAACCAAAACATACACCAAGTGAATTTAAACACTAAACATAGTACAAATTTTGATCCATTGCTTAGAAAAAAATGTATCAATCTTAGACAAGAATAAAGTCCACAGTAGATAAAGAGATGCTCAGTCAGAAGATTGAATCGATGTGGCTGGTTTCTGGAAGTATTATGTCATGTTAACGCACACATCTCTTTTAAAAAAGAAGAATGCATACGCGTCAAGACACCGCTTGACCAGCAATTTATCATTAAGGGCTTGATTTGAGAATAGGTAAAGGTAAGAGAAGAAGAAGAACTTGGCCTTGTAGCCAAGACGATGGGCTTTGTCAGGACAAGTGGGACAAACAATACGAACAATGGAAGGCTGTTGGCGATACTCCAAGCACCTAACCCTCTACACAAACCTCAACACATCCGACTGTTTCTTCCTCCATAGCCCCGACACGTACTTGAACGCCCCTAATCGTTAAAAATCACATTCCTTTCATTCATTATTTCACTTGCAACAACAAAAAAAACTGCCAAAGTATAACAGACATCTGTAAATTTGGTAATATTAGTATTATTGATGTTCATATGTTTGGTATCCAATTGTTTGTTGTAAGATAAATCAAGATCTCTGTAGTTTTGATTGACAAACTTATGATGAGTTTATCCCATTTGCATTTAGAAATAATAAGGTACAGACAAAATTTGACACTCAATATTTAATTAAAAACAAAATCACAATCAAAATTAACTAAGAAACTTAATTAGCTTTATGGTCAAACTCAAAGTTTTAAAGAACTTAAAACTTTGAAAAACAAACTCTTCCATCCCAATATTATTCAAGAAATATGAGATACAAACCCACACATAAGATATACCACTCGAGAAAAAACAAAACATAGAGTTGATTAACGGTAACGACGGAGAGAGCACTACAAGAATACATGCGATTTCCGATGGCTTTTCTCGTCGGAAATCTGTCGGAAATAGCCCTTTCCGACGGATTTCCAACGGGAAATATCTATCGGTTACAGCTTGTCGGAAATTAGTATCCGTCGGAAATCCGTCGGACTATTCAGACGGAAATTGGTCGTCGGAAAAGGGTCGGAAATTTCCGACGGATTACAGACTGCGACATTTCTTCCGGATATAAGGTCGGAACAAATCGTCGGAAACCCGTCAGATATGTTTATGACGGGATTCCGACGGGACATAATTCCGACGGCTTTTCCGACGGATGTATTTCCGACGGATTACGTTCCGACGGATTTCCGACAGATTGTGTGCCGACAGATTGTGTGCTGACGGATTTCCGACAGATTACGTTCCGACGGATATTGGATTTCGACGGATTTCCGACAGATATTGGATTTGAATATATTTTTTGAAATTATTTAATTAATTCTAATTTAATAATAAATAATTTAAATGAAAACAAATTAATTAAAAAAAGTCATTAGCATAAAAAAATTAATTCATTACACAAAATAAGAAAGAGATGAGGGAAGGCGTTCTGCATGATCTTCTTAAGCTCGGAGTGTGCGGACTTTAGCTCGTCGACCTCGTCGTCACGGTCTTTCACCGTTTAGGTGAGCCTCTCGATCTCGTCTCTGTACCCCGAAAGAGACCGAGGAAAGGAAGAAGACGATTCCTGGGTCGGAAGTCCGCCTAAGCCAGCGAATCGCCCTTTGACTTTCCGAGTTTCCTATGAAAATAAAACATCAAAATAATGTTAGTAATGAAATTTGGAAAAAAAAAAGATAATTGAAAATAATTAGAAACTTACATTGAGGACAATGTCGTTGATCTCTTCCCAGGGTAACTCGTTCGAGGACGACGATCCTTCGAGAGTGAGCTACGAGATTCCAACTTCTTGTTCTCGATCCACGTTCTTCTTCTTGTACTTCGCAACATGCTCACGCATGCCGGGATCCTGTATCACACCAGTTTTTTTTGTTGGTGTGCCTATGCTCGATCACTTTGAGGTAATCAGGAGCAACGCCGTCTCTCTTCTCCTGTAAAATCTTGTTAAATACATAATAATAGAAATGAAAATATTAATTTAAAATTGAAATTAGACTTACCATTTCCATTGCATCCCGTTCGACGGTCTTTGCGCCGCCGTTGTGAATGTACATCCCCTTCCTCCTCGTTCGCTCTTCCGGTTCTTTGTGTTTGTTTCAGAGAGCTTCTTCATCTTTGGCTTGCTCCAATAATCGCAGAAGCCCTTCCATACGTCATCGTTGAGGTCCATCGGCTTGTCCTTGCCGTGCTTCCACTTCTGCTTCCACTCGTACATGTGGTTCGAGTACGAATGCCCAGCATACTTGTCGAATTGGGCAAGTACTTCTGTGTATGGCTTCCGTGTATGAGTAATACTTGTCGACTAAAAGTATTACTCATCATCGGATTCAGTTTTAGCCGAAGGTTCAGACAGTCCGAAACCAGTTTTAGCCGGAGGAAATTTTCGACGGATTCCGACGGATGTATACTTCCGAAATTCTGGACCATCGGCTAAACTTATTCCGTCGGAAATCCGTTAGAAATTCGTCGGAAATTTTCAACGGAGGTATGATTCCTTCGGCTAAAACGGGTTTCAGACTGTCTGGACCATCGGCTAAAACTGAATCCGACGAATTTACGACGTATTAATACTTAGCAATTTTTAAAATTTTTAGAAATGAAATATTACAATTAAGTATATCAAATGTTTAAGTACAAGTACAATTCACATAACTAATACATTCCACATAATAAATGTCTATTACAAATACAAGTACATATTTTACAATGCTAAGTTTAAAACTACTCTGAATCCGATGATGAGTAATATGATTCTCCTGAATCGGAAGTTTCCTCAAATTCGTCTAATTCTTCCTCTGAATCCTCAAATACCTGATCGTCTGCATGTATGGTGAAATCAACAACAAGGTCGACCTCTAGGGAATGCTCGATTGAACCCAAACCTACGGAGCTTTGTTGGAGGGGTTCATGATCAGACATCCCATGAACCCTACCTCTCGGGTTTATCGATGTCACTGTAATCCACGGGTCTTGCTTGTTTGTCACCCGAGGATAGGGAATGTAGCATACCTACACCATGTACAAATTTACCCACAGGAATGCAAAAATGCTAAATTTAAAATTAACGTAAAAGAAAAAAACAAACCTGGTCTGCTTGTGATGCAAGTACGAATGGCTCGTATTTCTTGAGTCGCCTTCTGCTATGTAATGATGTAACACCAAATTGGTCGTGTCGCACACCGCTTCCTACTAATGGGTCGTTCCAGTCACATAAAAATGCAACGCATCTCAAACCGAGCATTCCAGGGTAATGAACATCGAAAATCTCACGTACGACACCATAGTATACAAGATCACCGGACTGAGTAGATACACCGTAATCTGAAGTTGTCGAACTCCTATCATCCCGAAGAATCTTAAAAGCATACCCCCGTGTGCTATACATCACATGTGATTGTACGTTTGCTAGTGGAAAGCGCACAATTTCTTCTAACCAAGTGGGAAATCTTTGACCGTTAGCCTTCTCGGTCGTCAACTGCACGAATTAAAAATAAATGAGTTAAAGAAATCATTCATTATATATGAAAGTTAAAACAAGGCAATTAAAACACTGACATAATTTCTTAACCAACGTCTGAACTCTTCCTGTTTGAGCTCGAGTAGCTCATCCTCTGTTTTGTTTGGATATGAATAACATTGATAAGCCATATACAAGCTGTGACATTGAAACGATCATCACGTTAACATATATATATAATCAATGACCTAATAAGTAATTAATAATTTGGTTCAATATAATACCTCTCATATTCTTCAATTCCATCGCAGTTTGTGAGAATATACATATGCAAATGATCCCGCTCATGTGATGAAAGCCTCCGCTTCTTGCCTTTTCCACTAAGTCGTCCAATATCTAAGAATATATGAGGAACATCGACAGGATAGAAAGGTAGTACGCCTCTGTCATCATGTCGAGCTGCTCTACGACTCTTCGTTTTCACTTGTGATGGAAAGTAGAACTCCGCAAAATTTGATGATTCTTCATTGATGCTCTGTGCAACAATAGAACCTATAACTCTGCTCAAATTTTTTACCTTCTTCTTTAGATGAAACATATACCGTTCGAAAGGATACATCTAATGGTACTGAACCGGGGCCCCTAACTCTGTTTCTCGAGGGAGATGAATGGTTAGATGTTCCATAACATCAAATAAGGAAGGTGGAAATATCTTCTCCAAATTGCAAAGGATTACATGTATATTATCCGCAAGATTGCGGATACCGTCTGATGTAAGAGAGCGCGAACATATATCTCGAAAAAGGCAGCAATCCCTGCATAATATGGATAAAAATAAATAAATAAATACTAAAGTATATATTATGTAAAGTATTAACAAATAAATTTAATGATTGTACCTGCAATTGCTTCGTGGACATTACGTTGTAGAAGACATGCAAAGGCAAATGAAAGTAGGCGCTGCATCACCACATGGCAATCATGACTCTTCATCCCAGTAAAATTCCCTTCTGAATGATCAAAGTTCTAAAGGTTAGATGCGTATCCGTCCGGGAATCTAACACTTTCAGAAATCCAGTAAAAAAATACGGCTTTTGAAGGTTCATCCAAACGAAAAGTCGGGACCGCAGGCTTCCCGCTCCCTATCACATGTTGTGCTCTTCGAGAACAAATATCTAGCAAGTCCAATCTAGACTTCAGATTGTCCTTTGTCTTCCCTTGGACATTGAGAACGGTGTTCATAATGTTGTCGAAAAAATTCTCCTCAATGTGCATTACATCTAAATTGTGTCTCAGAAGATGGTCCTTCCAGTAAGGCAAATTGATGAGGACATCGAGACTAGCTTAGAAGATCCATCACAAGCTCAACCAGCAGTCCAAGACATAACAACAATGAGGGAACCACCAAGAACAAGATCAGGAACTAGAAGACTTAGAGAGCTATTCAACAAGACAATTCAAGGTTTCATGGACCAAGAAAGCTCCAAGAAGTTGGCGACATCAACAAAGGATCAAAGAGAGTCTACTGAAGATCAGAAGATGGTCTTCTCAATTCAGCCCATCTAGGCCCCATCCTCTCAATAATCTCGACCAACAAAGCAGGTATTATTTCAATTATATACTTGTGTTTGTTTTGTGTTTGCAGGCCCAACTTCCAGCAATAAAAGACCTTAGGTTATTTTCATGTTTCATTTATGTCATTTT
>PKML01036102.1:276461-310501 GCA_002933935.1 Eutrema yunnanense
CTGAATAATATGATTCACGCCGAGCCAAACAGCTAGCTGATCCTTTAGACAGCATGTAGTTTGACTCGCATATAGCCTAACTGTGTGATTTTTCAATGTAGCGTGCACTTCGGATCTGTCACAAACTAAAATGTTTGGTGTTTTTCTATTTTTAAAATTATGTCGTCTGTTTTGCTCCGAAACAAACTGTCCGCTATTTTCTTGTTGGCCCAAAAGAAACCTTGTATCGCCCATTCTGTTTTTTAGACCTTTGTATACAATGGAAACAAAGTGGTCATTGATGTAGTAGACTGATTTTAAATATTTTCTAACAAAAACTCAAGAGGCTGACCACAAAATGAGTTAATGTTGTAAAGCGAGCTCCCCTAACAATCTGTCAAAGTTATATATACTCACTTATGTTTCCACTGTTCTTTTTGCCGATCCAATCTGAGTTCTTCTTACATTACAGCTTTTCCAGCTCCTTTGGGCATTTTCTTTGATGCACCTGAAAAATATTTAGGATGGGTTTTGTCTTTAGAGATCGAAAGATTCAATCATACAAACAACAAAAAGTATAATTGGACATAAAAAAAAGGTTCATACCATCTTCAACGTCCTTGAGCTGGTAGTAGTGAGGAGCTAACTCAATCAACCACTCTGGTTTCAACTCAGTTACCTGCATTTTCGGGTTATGAGTATGCAAACCGATAATGAAACCAAAGAAGTGAAACCGAAATAGAGATCCAATTGTGATTGAGTTCTATTCTCTAAGAAGATCGATGAGCTGTCGGACCTCAGCCGTCACGATCTTTGCAGAATCGATAGACTCTGCAAAAGGAAAATCAAATCAGAACAGAGAAAAAAGCAATTAAGGAATTCCTGAAAAGGGCACACGATCCGGCTTCCTAGGGTTCATGCTAACCGGTAATTTGAGCCTAGGAACGCCGAACTATCGACTCGCCCTCAATGGATTTCCCAGAAATTCTGAAGTAGAACCATTGCTCCCACCATTTATCCTCCCATGCATTGAACCTAAAGACATAATGGTTAACCTTTGCCGGAAAATAATAAGTTCCGCAAATGTTCGAATTCGCCTTGACATTGAAGAGCTAGCGGAATTCCTCGGTGTTAAATACAACTCATGTTTCTTTAAATCTCACCCAGAGCGCGACTAAGTTTCTCATCGCGCTGGGCATGAGCTGGGGAAGGGTGAGTCCGAAGTCGCCGATAATATCAAAGATGGCCGCCGGGATAGGAAAGATGAGGCGGCACATTAAGAAAAACACGGCATAACCACATGTGTAACCCTCCAGGGGACATTCCGGAGAACCGCCATCCGAAGGAACAAGAAAATCACAGTAGTCGAGTCCGCATAAAGAAGAAATATTCTGGAGTTCCTCAGACGAGACCGTGCTCTTCGAGTGAGGTCAGAACTGATCGGAGAGAACGAGAAGAGCACTCGGTTGCGAGGGGGAGGCCATAGTACAAAAGCAAAGAAATTTATAACGATGGAGAAGCGAGTTTGTCGGAATCAACCAGGGAAGTACTTTTTGCAGGAAAAGATAAGTGATGAAGGATAAATCGAAAGTACGATTTAAATAAAGACCACTCGATAAAAATTAAAAGTAAGAAGGGCATCATTACCTTGGGGAGTGGAAAGTTGAGGCGACGTGGGAAGCTGAAGCAGCACGAACCGTTCATTTATACAAGCCTTCCACTCGCCCACTCGCCCTGTCACTTCCCTAAAAAATTGTACGCTTAATACAAGATCCCTGCAATTTCGGCACTAAGCTTGCGAAAGACCCATCGGCGACCGAGATCGCATTAACTAGAGGACCAATCAGGATTCGAGATTGCAGTATCGCATCCTCAACGATAAATCAATAAAGATGCTGGGAGGCAACTGTTGGGCCCAAATTCCGCGCTTAAGGCCCAAGACGAATAAACAGGCTAGACAAAGAAGGCTCGTCCCACAGAGAGATCTCATGAGACTGTTTACAAGCTAGAGTAAGCGAGGTCATGAGATAGAGAAAGTCAACAAGCCGGGAGAACCGAGCACGAGGAAAGGAGGCGAGCTCGCAGGAAGAAAGGAGCATGCACTTGACCAAGTTCAAACTTGGTCAAACACGTTTATTTCACATTAAAGACAAAAGATTACGAATTCAATTGTATAGTTAATGTGTAGGCAGTTACGTTTTCAGCTGGTATAAGTTTGACACACCAGCCTTATTGTAAGGGACCGAATTCTTGGCTAATACAACAATATACAACTATTCCTCTCGAAATCTTCTAAGTAATTCTCAAAAATATACAACCTGAAAACCAAGGATTAAGGTTGTGAAATTCTTCTCTCACAGTAAGGTAGTAACCCCGCTCGTAGTAGCAATCTCGCTCCAGAGGCGAGTTCATGTTTCAAAGCCTGAAACCAAGAAAAACAAAACCAAAAGTCAAAAAGAAAAAGTTTATTCTAGAGTCGTTTAATTTACTAACCTATAAGGTGTGATAGAAACTGTAGCGATTTCTCCCCGGGCAACGGCGCCAAAAATCTTGATGCGTTCGGATTGTTCTCCGAGAATCTAAGTTTTTAAATTTATAAACCTAAGAAATTATGCAAGGCCACATGTGCGATTGTAGTAATTTAGGTATCGATATACAGGGAGAGAAGTTGTTCTATGAGAACTTAGACAAAGTGTAGTAAATAAACCTAGAACGAATATAAGTTTTTATAGGAGTTTTTGTCACAAGAATTGTAAAGAACGAAAAATAGAAAATTTCTACTAATCCTAAACTACGAAAATCGATGGCTATCCTAAACTAAGAGAACCTAATTGCTAAACTAACACTAAGAGAACGATTTGTAACTATGCTAAAATGTTGTTGGGTTGAGAGGGATATCTCGGGGTATGATCGATTCAATCACACGGCCCCTAGCTCTTTTAGTTACCGGTGTTTCTAGATTTCAACTCCCCGAACTGAACATAAATGATGGCGTAGTCTACTCTCGTATAACCTACGCACCAACGATCTATACACTCAACCAGTAGCTTTCGTCTCTGGCTGCGCGAAAGATCGTGATGAGCCTACTGGTTCATATGTTCACGACACTCTGTAAGTATACTTTCGAAATCTTACGACGCACACGCTCTTATGAATGAACTTTTACGGATGTTTAGATTCAGCACTCTCGTGGTTCTAAACACCTAGAATCAACCTCTAGTTCATGACGCTAGATTCATGCATTAACAACGATCCATAAGAAAGAGCTATAGAAATCGGCTAGGGTTTTACCAAGTGAAATCCATATCGAACATAGAATTCCCCTTTGATAATCCCTTTAAACCCAACAATAAAACTACTCACACATAGATGAGGTGAAAATCATAATTAATTAAATTGCTTGAGATTGGTGAAGAGACCTCACGATTTTAAGAACTAAGTCCGGTGAGAATCGCTTCACTAATCTCTAAAAGTTATCGAACAAAAAGTAAAGTGCATGCAAAAGTAAGAACGAATACTAAACTACAACTATAACAGAAAGTAAAGCGTAAAGAAAATTGAATTAAAGTGCAGGAGATTGGTGAAGGAGCCTCTCGAATTTAAGAACGATGCCGGAGAGAACTTCTCCACCAATCCCAAAAGTAAGAACAAAAGACTTGCAAAACCTAATGAAACACAAAAAATGAATTCTCAACTCTCTCCCTCGAAAATGAGTCTGTAAACTGGTATTTATAGGTCTTCAACTCTTGTTTAGGGTGTTTAGGGTTTGGTGAGAAAAGACGGTTCTGGCCTAGGGTGAAGAAAAGCGTTGATGTGGACGAACTGGGCATGGCCGCGGGTGCGTGGCTTCTGGGGGCAGCAAAGTGCCTCTTGGCCGCAGCTGGGACTCCTCCAGGGGCGGCGGAATGCTACTTGGCCGCGGCTGGAACTCCTCCAGGCGCGGTGAACTTCTTCGGGCAGCTTCATTTGCATTCAGTGCTTCGAGTATATATAAGGATCTAACCATTGGATTGTCTCCAATCCAATTGCATTAGAAAGATGGTTGTATCTACTTTGTTTTTCCAAATTTGGTGATGATCAGACGCTGAGAAGGTCTTCTTTGATGGCAAGACTTCTGACAGTCCGAGTTTATCCAAAATCGTACTTTTGTTCCGAAATGCACTATTTTATCTCGAGTTACGTGAAATATCTTTCAAAACTTTAAAACGTGAAAATCATTTGAAAAAATTTGAAAACGGAGTTAAAACACCTGCAAAAAGATATGAAAGTGCTCCATAAAAATGGTCAAAAGCCGGTGTTATCATCGATATCGTCTAGTTGCGGTACGGTTTCTCTAGGGGTTCTCCTAGTGTTCATACACCTTACAACAAAAGAAAAATATAAAGGAGAATGTCAAAAGACCAAATAAGAGCTTGAAAATCAAAAGTATCTGGAGTAGAAATTAGAATACGGAATCAAACAAGCAATACTATCCCCGGTGGCAACGGTGCCAAAAACTTTGACACACCGGGATTACTCCCGGCGTGCAGGTTTTAGCCTTTTTAACTAGGCCGCAAGTGTACAGCACACGCAGTAGTATTTAGGGATCGAATCATCTAATTTCTTACAAATCCTAACTTATGTCTAGACTGAAACTTTTTTTATGGGTTTGTCACAGTCGTAGCTAGGAAACTAAACTAAACTAAGCAATGAAAATAAAACTTATCTAAGTGAACAGTAGCTAAGCGGATAACTATTTCGAGGTTGTAAATTAATAAACGAAGCGTTGGGCAATCGGGTATTCTCTAGTGTTCATGGCCGATTTTTACTAAGAATTTGCTAGGATTTCTAAAGCGATTTTTTTGTCGTCTTTGGGTTCTTGAACTTGGAACACGGATACTATGTGTAGTCTACATTCGTATGACCTATACACCTACAACCTTAGTACTCGGACGGTAGCTTTCGACTCCGCCCGCGCAAAAGATTAGTGATTATACTCAAAGGTCGTTTACGCTCACAACTCCTCCACAAGTATACTTTCGAAATCTTGTGGTTTTGCTCGTCTACCCTAGGTCCAGCGATTAGATTCAATACTTTCGTAGCTCTAAAACATCTAATATCAGTTGCAAGGAGACCAATCAAGCAAGCATGCATTAAACGAAAGGATAGAACAAAGAACCCTAATCGGTATCCTATACTAAAACTTAATAAAAAATCGAATCATGAGAGCCCCTTCAAACCCCTATACCCAATAGGAGATTACTCAGCCATAGATGAGATAAACATATTCAATAAATTCAATAGAAAACAGTATGTAAAAAGGAATGAAGAAAGCTTCTCTATCGAAGAACACGAATCGAAAATTCGTTGCTCCAATCCAAAAGAAAACAAGTGCAAAAGCCGCAAGGGCTTCGCTTATGCCTTCAAGCGTGATAAGAGTTGTGTGTCTTTGTCTAAAAGACCTAAAACAAGTATTTATAAGTGTAATATTTGTTTAGGGTTTGATGAGAAATGAGGGTTTTGGCCTCGAGTGAAGAAACAAATTGATTTCGTCGCAACGAGTCTTGGCCGCGGGTGCGGGCCATCTGGGAGCGGCGAAACGCCTCTTGGTCGCTGCTGGGATCCTCCAGGGGCGGTGGAATGGTGCTTGGCTGCGGCTGGAACTCCTCCAGGCGCGGTGAACTTCTTCTTCGGAGCAGCTTCAATTGATGATAGTTTACAATTTTTTATTTTGGAATAACAAAATAAAGGCTCATAACTTTGAATATGAATCTCTGAACTTTTTGTCAATGAACTTGCTTTTACTGACAAGCATTCATCTAATTACAGATTGTAACATGTGTTGCCCGTTAAACTTTGCAGTGAATAAGGGGTTGTAAAGTAAACAGAGACGAGGATCTTCTGAACCAAGAATGTGCTTTGTCTCAACTCAGAATAATTATGCCGTAGCTGGAGCTGAAATCATAAACATTCTTGGCCATGTATGTTAGGACGATATTGATCTAAGCTTTCTCCATTAAAAGGTTATTGATCTTCGACTCTGGTGGATATATATATATATATATATATATGATTGCACTCCCTGGTTGTTATCCTCTGGGATAAGAAATGTTTGCCTCTAGAATCAGAAACGTTTGCCTTGTGTGAGATTGATGAAGCAGTCCATTATGTTACCGATCTCTCGCTAATAAGCTCTCTTACCAGCGATTACTTCTCTTTTAGAACTGTTTTTTCTCTTAATTATTATTTTATGGATCAATGGGGAAGAAGAGTGATTTGCCAGCAATAATTACAGTATTAATTGTTTACCAGCCAAGCCTCTTCATCAATAGTTAGTTTTTCCTTTTACCTACCCATGAACTAATTTAACATGGTTGTAGCTGGCTCTTTCTTGTCATTAATCTATATCATGGTCATGCTTCAAGAATAGTATAATTCTTTATTTTTGTTCAAATTATAAACTAAGTTTTCCAGTACGAAGTCTCTCCTGATTGCTTTTTGTTCTACTTTACTATTTTTAATATTTCGTGCTTTGGTGCAGGTTAGAAGAAACATTTTCTTTGGCTTAGCCCAGAGCTGTGAAGAGACAGAGGACAATGTCCAGTTCTTCTAATCGTAAGTACTCTTATCTTATTCATTCTCATTTAACGTCAAACAAATAAGTCAAAGTTCTATGTAAATGTTACATTGTATTGATGTTGTTTTTCTCTACAAACCTTTAGTCAATGACTCAATGATTATGTTGTTCAACTAGCTCAATAACTCAAGCTGCATATTGAAACTTCTTAGAGATCAAAAAGACAATAGAAAAGGATATATATATTCACAAGAAGGAACTCAATATTCACAAGAAACGAACTAAAAACCGAGGACTGCAAGGCATGCATATTCATTCTCAGTATGGTAAACATCAAAGATATCTGGTTTTAGGGGTATCAAATGGTTTTTGACTTTGATTTTAAGTACTTATGGCAGGATAAAGTGTTGTCAAAGGGTTCCTTACTGTGGAATGATGTATTGATATATCATGATTTTTACCTATTTTAGGTCATGATATAAGTCCGTTTTATAGAGTATTTCTACTATTTCATAGTGTTTTAGAGTCTTTTACAGGTCTTAACACGTTTGAAGCATAATTGGAGATATTGGAGCTTTCTAGAGCATTTTGGAGAAAAGCAGAAGTTCGTGTAGCTGAGTACCCGATTTGAAGCATAGGTATCGATCGATACTGACTAGTATCGGTCGATACTCACTACAGCAAGATACGATCGCGACTTTTCCAAGAGTTGAAGAATTGCAAAATTGCCCAAAAGACTTTATTATTTACAAGAAGCCCCAAAACGTGACTTAGGTTATTTATTAGGATTTTACAGCCACTTTCATGGCTATGCTTTAATTTACTTTGGTTTTGTGAGAGAGCTTTTGAAGGGAGACAAGTCTGAAACTATGTTCGTCCGAGAGAAGATTTCGAACCCTTTTGTTACTCTTTCTTATTATCTATTTGAGTATTTATTCAGTCATGTTTATTGCTTCAATTTCGATGTCTGGGTACATCTCCTGTTAGGTTTAGGGTTCTCATAAGAGATTTCTTTGAATGCTAGGTTGATTTATTGTTTAGGGTTCATAATCTGAATTAGTTCTTCACCTTAGGTTGTTCTCAAAGCTAATTATGGATTGATCACCTAGAACTTAGATCTTAGAATAATTGATTATGTACGACAGTGCGATTAATTATCTGATAGAACTTAGGGTGAGCCAAATAACTATTCGCAAAGAGATTTGGTTTAGTTGTTTTATGAACAAATCAAACTTGAACTAAAAACTGGTTTAGGCTTTAGGATTCGCAAAGAGATTTGGAATTCTAGGATTTAGACTTAGATAATTCTCGCAACGACATTTGGTTAATTATACTTTACAGATTTGAGTTCAAAAACCGTGCGTAACCTGAACCCTGATTAGTTAGTTTATTTGCATTCATTGATTTCCTGAGAAATACCCTGAACCTATCTTTCTCACATCGATTTTACAACTCTTTTACTGTTTACTGTTTTTGTCTCATCTGAACTGCTTAGCTTGATTCGGTACTATATAATATATTGTGTGTTTCCGTGAGTCCTTGTGTTCGACCCCTATTTTACTACAACAACTGCTTTAGTACTTTTAGGGTATTAATTTGAGCATATCAAATTTGGCGCAGTTGCCGGGGACTCAATTCGCCATTAGATTTTAGCTATCGAGTTTTGACTAAGTTCGTCGGTATCGATCGATACTCGCCGTTTGCTTTTGTTGATATCAATTGACACCACCCAGTGTCGGTCGATACTCATCGTGTTTTTTGTTACTTACGTTCTTGACTTTTGTTTTCAGGTGTTTGCCTATTCGTGAAACCAGAAGGAACAAGAGCACTCAGCTAGTTTAACTGTCATTGGAGCAGCTAGCACTTGTGGAACGCACAAACAGAAGAGCAAAGAAGCCAGCATAGATGAACAACAATCCGTTGATTTTGGTTCGAGATGAAGCTGGTGCTTACAGAGACCAAGAGGGTCAGTTGTGCAATGCGCGAGGGCAACGATTGGATGGAGAGGGGAACATCATTCCAATTCCTGCTGTTGTCGAGGAGGTTGTTGCTGCGAATGCAGGGAATGCTGCAGTTGATTATGGTAGAACACTTGGTGAGCACAACAGACCTCATCAGTTCTATGCCAATCGAGCTGCGATTCGCATTCCAACTTTTCAGAGGAATGACTTTGAGCTAAAACCTGCGTACTACGCTCTTGTGAGTCAGCATCCTTTCCATGGTCTATCTCATGAACACCCCATGGATCATATCGAGAAGTTCGAGGATTTGGTCACTGCTATGAAATACAATGGAGTGCCCAATGAGTTCCTTTTCTGCAAGCTTTTTGATATGCTCAATTTAATACCCTAATAGTACTAAAGCAGTAGTTGTAGTCTAGCTAGTGGTCGAACACAAGGATCCACAGAAATCACTCAATAAATTATAGAATCAAGCTAAGCTAAGCAATTCAGTTTAAAACAGAAAACAGGAAGCAGTAAACGAGTTGTATTCAATGAGAAAAAGATAGGCTCATGGATATTTCTCAGGAGATCAATGAATGCAAAATAAACTAACTAATCAGGGTTCAGGTTAAGCATGGTTCTCGAACTCAAATCACTAAAGTATAATTAACCAACTGTCGTTGCGAAAACTATCTAAATCTAAACTTCAGAATCTCAAATTTCTTTGCAAATCCCTAAGAATAAATCAGCCTTAATTTCAAGTTTGATATGTTCACAAATCAATTAAACCAAATTTCTTTGCGAATAATCAATTTGCTCACCCTAAGTTCTATCAGGTAATTAATTGCACTGTCGTGCCTAATCAATTATCCTAAGATCTAAGTTCTAGGTAATCAATCTAGAATTAGCTATGAGAACAACCTAAGGTGAAGAACTAATTCAGATTATGAACCCTAAATAACTAATCAACCTAGCATTCAAAGATAACCCTTGTGAGAATCCCCAAACCTAACAAGAGATCTACTCAGACATGAAGATTAAATCAATAGACATGTTTGAATAAATACTCTATATAAAATCAGAAAGAGAAACAAAGGTTTGAGATCTGATCTCAGACGAAGGGAAATCAGACTTGTATCTCTCACCAAAATCTCTCTTAAACTCAAGCAAAATAAAGCATAGCCTAAACAAGTGGCTGTAAAATCCTATTTATAACCTAAATCACGACTTGGGGTCTTCTTGTAATTATTAAAGACTTCTGGGCACTTTTGCAATTCTTCAAGTCCTGGAAAACTCGCGGGTCGTGTCTTGCTGCGATGGGTATCGATCGATACCAGGGGGTATCGATCGATGCTTCCCGTGAAATCAGATACTCAGCAACACGACTTCAGCTTCTGCTCCAAAGTGCTCCAATAATCTCCAATAAATCCAATAATGCTCCAAACGTGCTAAGACCTGTAAAAGACTCTAAAAGACTCCAAAATACTATAAAAACTATATAAAAAGGACTTATATCATGTTCTAAACAGGGTAAAAACCATGATATATCACTTTTCCTATGCTAAGATTCAGGTCATGACAAGCCTGCAACCTCCATGCTCTGTATCTGAGATTCGAAGTTTCCTTGGTCATGCTGGGTTTTACATTATGTTCATCAAAGATTTCTCTAAGCTTGCACGCCCACTCACAGCCCTGTTGTGCAAGGAAGTCAAATTTGATTTCACACATGATTGTCTTGCTGCCTTCGAGGAGATTAAAAAGGCATTGGTGAGTGCTCCTATTGTCCAACCACCTGATTGGAGTTTACCTTTTGAGGTTATGTGTGATGCGAGTGATTTTGCTGTTGGAGCTGTGTTGGGTCAGAGGAAAGATAAGAAGCTCCATGCTATTTATTATGCCAAAATGACATTGGATGATGCTCAGCGAAATTACAGCACCACTGAGAAGGAGTTACTTGCAGTTGTTTTCTCATTTGAAAATTTTCGGTCCTACTTGATTGGGAGCAAGGTTATTGTTCACACAGACCATGCTGCTCTCAAATACTTGTTGAAGAACAAGGACCTCAAGCTTCGTCTATGCCGATGGGTACTTTTGCTCTTTTTTCATTGTCATGCTGATTCTTTTTCATTGTCATGGGTCTGAGTATGCTGGACACTTTGCTACTTTCAAGACAGTGTCCAAGGTTCTTCAAGCAAGCTTCTGGTGGCCTACTATGTTCAGAGATGCGCATGCCTATATCTCATAGTGTGATGTCTGTCAAAGGAGAGGGAAGATCAGCAAGAGGCATGAGATGCCACATAATTTCATCCTTGATATTGAAGTTTTCGATTGCTGGGGCATCGACTTTATGGGTCCCTTTCCCTCGTCACACAAAAACAGATACATCATGCACTACAAGAAAACAATCGATTTGCAATGGAATTTGCGATGGATAATATCCGTCGCAAATTTGCGACCGATTTGCGAGTAATTTGCGATGGATTTGCGAGTGTTTAACTAGTCGTCGCAAATCCGTCGCTATTTTGCGAGGGAAGGGTCATCGCAAATTGCGACGCCTTTGCAACATATTTGCGACGACGGTGCGAGGGACCGTCTAGAGTCGCAATTCCATCGCAAATTTGTGAGGGAATTGCGAGGGATTTGCTAGAGCTCGTCTATAGTCGCAAATCCCTCGCAAATTTGCGAGGGACAATAAGTCGTCGCAATTTGCGAGGAATCTGCGAGGGATTAGCGAGGGATAAAATGGTCGTCGCAAATCCGTCGCAATTTTGCGACGTCAAGTTTCCCTCGCAAAATTGCGACGGATTTGCTACGGCAATTTGCAAGGGATTTGCAACGCGTGTATTTAGGTGGAGTTAGGTGAGGTAGGTGGACCACGTGTTAAAGGAAAATTAATTTCCATCGCAAAGTCATTGCAAATCCCTTGCAAATTCATTTTCCGTAGCAAATCCGTTGCAAAATTGCGACGAATTTGCTACGGCAATTTGCAAGGGATTTGCAACGCGTCTAGTTAGGTGAGGTAGATGGACCACTTTTTAAAAGAAATTTAATTTCCATCGCAAAGTCATTGCAAATCCCTTGCAAATTCCTATTCCATAGCAAATCCGTTGCAAAATGCCGTAGCAAATCCATAGCAAATCCGTCGCAATTTTTTTTGAAATTCTATAAATACATATCACGTTGAGAGCTCTCAGAACACAACAACAACTTCGAAAAAAAAAAAAATTGTGAAATAAACTTTGAGTGGTGGGCGTTTATAAAATGTCTTCGGGGCACGAAATATATGCATTACGATCATGGATGTACAATCAAAGAGATCCAGAGACGGGTGAAGTGACGAAAGAGTATTGGGACGGGTTGCGAGCATTCATGTACCAGGCGACAAGCCAACCATGTGCGACTTGTGACGGTAAATTTTTTGTCCATGTAGAAAGTGCAAGAACACCCAATATGTGGATATTGATACTGTGAAGAGGCATCTATATAATAGAGGATTTAAGCCAAATTATTATATTTGGTTTTCGCATGGGGAAGGTTGTAGTGTTGATGCTGGAAGTAGTAGTACGAGTCATGGCGTTGATCAACCTAGTTATAATTATGGGCATGATCATTTATTCGGAAATATTGATGAAGGGTATCAACAGGGAAATAGGTTTCATGATATGGTTACAGATGCATTTCATGAAAGTACAACTGCATTTGCTGATGATAATACTAGGGAAGAACCCAACATAGAAGCAAAGCGTTTTTATGATATGTTAGACGCTGCGAAGCAGCCCATCTACGATGGATGTAGAGAAGGGCAGTCTAAACTATCATTGGCATCTAGGATGATGACAATTAAAAGTGATCATAACCTAAATGAGATTTGCATGGATTCATGGGCTGAGCTAATTAAAGAGTATTTGCCACAAGATAATATTTCCGCTGAGAGTTACTATGAAATACAGAGGTTGGTTGCGAGTCTTGGGTTACCATCAGAAATGATTGACGTATGCATTGACAATTGCATGATTTTCTGGAAAGATGATGATAAGTTGCAGGAATGTCGATTTTGTGGGAAGCCGAGATATCAACCAACTACTGGAAGGACCCGCGTTGCATACCAACGTATGTGGTACTTGCCAATCACCGATAGATTGAAACGGTTATACCAATAAGAAAGGACATCGGCGGCAATGAGATGGCATGCACAACATACCACGGAGGATGGGGAGGTTACGCATCCGTCAGATGCAAAGGCGTGAAAACACTTTCAGACTGTACATTCGGACTTTGCTAACGAGAGCAGGAATGTCTATCTTGGCACCGATGGATTTAGTCCATTTGGTATGTCCGGGAGACAATATTCTCTATGGCCTATCATATTGACGCCATACAATCTTCCTCCGGAAATGTGCATGCAACGGGAATTTTTGTTCATGAGTATTCTAGTACCCGGTCCTAAGCATCCGAAGCGATCCCTTGATGTATTCCTCCAACCTTTGATTCATGAGTTGAAACAGGTGTGGTATACAGGTGTTCGCACATTTGATTATTCGCAGCAAAGGAACTTCAAGATGCGTGATGTGCTATTGTGGACCATTAGTGACTTCCCGGCGTATGGAATGTTATCGGGGTGGACTACGCATGGGAGGTTATCTTGTCCATATTGCCTTGATCGGTCAGAGCCCTTCCAGTTGAAGCATAGAAGGAAACCATGTTGGTTTGACTGTCATCGTCGGTTTCTTCCCATGCATCATCCGTATCGTAAGAACAAGAAGTTGTTTAGGAAGAACAAGGTCGTGCGTGTTCCCCCCCCCCCCCCCGGTCTATCTTTCAGGGAATGATTTGTTTGAGCAGATTGATTATTACGGTGCTCAAGAAACATGTAAACGTGGGGGCAAATGGCACACTAAGGCAAACATGCCTGACGGATATAACGTTTCTCACAATTGGCACAAACAAAGTATTTTTTGGGAACTGCCATATTGGAAGGATCTCCTATTACGGCATAACCTTGATGTGATGCACATCGAAAAATTTTTTTTTGATAACATCATGAATACGATTTTGAATGTCAAGGGAAAGACTAAAGACAAAATGAAATCAAGGTTTCACATGGCCGAAATATGTGTAAGAAGCGAGTTGCATATGTGTCCAAATGCGAAACGAGCGTTGTTTGACTGGGTTGGTTCAGAAGTAAAGTTTCCTGATGGATATGTGTCCAAATTCTCAAGATGCATAGAGCAAGGCAATAAATTTTCCGGTATGAAGAGCCACGATTGCCATGTATTCATGCAGCGACTACTACCATTTGCATTACTCGAGCTCTTACCGACAGCTGTTCACGAAGCAATTGCGGGTAAACAAGTATTTAAATATGTATTTATAATATAATTTTCTTATTTAATTACTGATATATATTATTGGTAGGCATTGGAGCATTTTTCAGGGATCTATGCACTCGAACACTGACTGAGGATGGCATAGCGCAATTACTCAGTAATATACATGTTTTGCTGTGTAATTTAGAAAAACATATTTCCACCTTCTTTTTTTGACGTCATGGAACATCTCCCAATCCACCTACCACATGAAGCAGCTCTTAGGGGTTCCGTGCAATTTCGATGGATGTACCCGTTCGAGCGATTCATGGGACATTTGAAAGGAAGGTAGTTTGACCGAAGAAACATCTCACTTCACGTCATACTACTTTAGCCCAACCGTCAGAACGAAAAAAACCGCTCCTAGAAGATATGACGATGGTGGGGTTGCACCTACGTATAATGTTGATGTCCCGGATATCTTCGCCCAAATAGAGAGACTTGCTGGAAAGTTGAAAGAAGTTTGGTGGGAAGACCATGAACATTGTCGTGCAGCTCACAATTATATATTGCGAAATTGTGAGTTTGTTCAACCGTTTGAGAGGTATTAATTAATTAGCTGCACTTAGATTACTTACATTTATATATCTAACTCGTTGTTTAATTAGTTTTAAAAAAAAATTATTGCAGCGTTTTCGACATCCAGATCCGAGAAGCCTATCCTGGTTTACTTGAAAAAAATTATGAGAAGTACAAAGAACGTGACTTTGCTGGATGGTTAAAATACTATGTACGTAAGATATATATATACATACATATATATATATATATAAGTTATCTATCATTTCACGAATATTTTTAATATAATTTGTTAAAATTAATTAATTGTTATTCAAATTATATATATGTAGGTAATGAATGGATGTGCAAACCAGCCCTTGCCACTATGGTTGCACGAGGTTGTTCAAGAACCAATTGCGAAGATCACTACTGCCCCAATGTACTTCACGCGCGGATACACATTTCATACATATAAGCATGGCTCTCGAAGGTCAACCGCAAATAATGGAATCCATGTGCCAGGTGAAAACGACTACTACGGCGTCTTGCAAGAAATTATAGAAGTCACATATCCTGGAATTATCGGGTTGAAATGCATTTTATTCAAATGTGATTGGTACGATCCAACAGTCGGTCGAGGGGTCCGCGCAAACAACTTAGGGGTGATCGATGTCAATGAAAACCGACGTTTTTCCAAGTTCGAACCCTTCATCCTAGCATTGCAAGCAGAACAAGTGTGTTTGATTCCATATCCTCGGATTATGCAAAGACGTGAGAGATGGTTATTGGTGATAAAAGTGAACCCAAGAGGCCGTATAATTGGGTTAGACATCGATGATGCTATGCAAAATGAAAGAGTCGGAGAAATCTACATCGCAGTCGAATCAACAGAAGATATCATACATATCGATCCACAAAACAGAGAAGTTGAAGACATCGTGGATGATTCAAGTGAAGATGCAGCCGCATCTGAAGAGTTCGAGGAGAACGATAGCGGACAAGACAATGATGAGCATAGTGAACACTCCAATATGTCTAAAAATGAATCTGAAAACGATTCCGAATAATGTGTTATATGTACTATAATGTAATATTTTAAATAAAAAATATCCACTCCAATATGTCTGAAAATGAATCTGAAAACGATTCCGAATAATGTGTTATATGTACTATAATGTAATTTTTTAAATAAAAAAAATCCACGTTTTGCGACGGATTTGCTATGGACGTATCAAGGATCCGTCGCAAATCCATCGCAATTAAAGGATCCATCGCTAATCCGTTGCAAATTTGCTATGGATTTGCGATGGATCCGTCGCAAATCCATCGCAAATGAAGGATCCATCGTAAATCCGTTGCAAATTTGCTATGGATTTGCGATGGATCCGTCGCAAATCCATTGAAAATGAAGGATCCATCGTAAATCCGTTGCAAATTTGCTATGGATTTGCGATGGATCCTTTGCAAATCCATTGCAAATCAAGGATCCATCCCAAATCCGTTGCAAATTTGCAATGGAATTGCTATGGATTCATTCCTTATTTTTGGCGAGGAAAAAATCGTGACTCGTGTCTAACGGTTTTAAAAGTTAATCTCAAAAAATTAGATTTCTAAAGTTATTTAATGATGTGCATTCATAAACCGCAAAAATTTGGAAATGTCTCCGTATTATAAAACGTCATATATCCGTATATGTTGTTTATGAATATATATAGAAGTTCAACATTGCTCGTACCATCAAATTCATTATATTTTTGGAAAATATGCTTACGATCATGACTCTTATGAGATTATTAACCATGAGATTATAAACCGTAAACTTTATTATGATAATAAAACGTATACCCTAAACCCTAAACATTAAAAACTAAAACTCATGAATTTGCATCGGAATTTCGATCTGTCGCAAATCCGTTGCAAATCAAGATCCATCGCAAATCCGTTGCAAATTTGCTATGAATTTGCGATGGATCCGTCGCAAATCCATTGCAAATCAAGGATCCATCCCAAATCCGTTGCAAATTTGCAATGGAATTGCTAGGGATTCATTCCTTATTTTCGGCGAGGAAAAAATCGTGACCCGTGTCTAACGGTTTTAAAAGTGAATCTCAAAAAATTAGATTTCTAAAGTTATTTAATGATGTTCATTCATAAACCGCAAAAATTTGAAAATGTCTCCGTATGATAAAACGTCATATATCCGTATATGTTGTTTATGAATATATATAGAAGTTCAACATTGCTCGTACCATCAAATTCATTATATTTTTGGAAAATATGCTTATGATCATGACTCTTATGAGATTATAAACCATGAGATTATAAACCGTAAACTTTATTATGATAATAAAACGTATACCCTAAACCCTAAACCCTAAAAACTAAAACTCATGAATTTGCAATGGATTTTTGATCCGTCGTAAATGCGTTGCAAATCAAGGATCCATCGCAAATTCGTTGCAAAATGTTTTTTTTTTTAAATTTGGTACGAAAATTGAATTTTTTCATCACATTTTTGGGCCAAATGAACCCGCGAATTGGTAGTGGACCGCACATTTTGCGATGGATTTGCGATAGACCCTTTATTTGCGATGGATTTGCGACGGATCCATCGCAAATCTGTTGCAAATATAGGGTCCATTGCAAATCCATCGCTTATTAGTTTATAAACTGACTACTGCCCTTCTTCTTCCTTTCTCCCTTCTCAATCTCGACCTCCTCTCGATCTTCTTCTCCGGCGCACTGTGCATCTCCGGCGACCCCACTCCTTCTCCTCCTCCGGCAATCGGTTCCTCCATCTCTGGCGATCGGTTCCTCCTCCTCCGGCTAGCACTCCCTCTTCCCTTCCTCTCTCCTCTCCTCCGCAACCTCCTCCCTTCACCTCGCGACCTCCTTCCTTCTCCTCCTCCGCCGGCGAGCCCTCCTCTCCCTCCGGTGACCTCCTCTCCCTCCGGCGACCTCCTCTCCCTCCGGCGAGCCCCCTCCTCTCCCCCCTCCCTCCGGCGACCCTCTTCCTCTTCTCGGTGAAGGTTGTTTTTTTAAAAAAAAAATTTAATTTTTTCTTTCTAAAATAGGTTGTTGTTATCAAAAAAAAAATATATATATATTTTGGTTGTTAGTTTAGATTTGTATATCAATTAAGATGTTAGATTTGTGATTTTTTTTTATAGATTTGTTAGATTTGGATTTGTATTTAAATTAGATTTTTAGATTTGTTAGATTTTGTTAGATTTCTAGATTTACTAGATTTATAGATTTGTTAGATTTGTGAATTTTTTTTAGATTTGTTAGATTTGGATTTGTATTTAAATTAGATTTTTAGATTTGTTAGATTATTTAGTTATTTAGATTTGTTAAAAAATTATATTTGTTAGATTTGTATTTAAATTAGGATGAATTTAGATTGTTAGATTTAGATTTGTTATTTATTTGTTAGATTTGTATTTCAATTAAGATGAATTTAGATTAGATAGTTTATATGAATTAATTATTAAATTTTTTTTTCTAGATGTCTGGATTTCGAGGTAACAACTACACTCGATTTCTTTCGATGGGTTCCACAAGTACTCCTCCTGTTACTCAGATAGATTTCGTGACTTCTGCTGTTCCTGAGACCGAGGAGCCTGCCCCCGCACCGATGGACCCCGCACCGGCGAACCCCGCGGCTGACTCCGTCCCCATTGATATTGCGATACAGCAGATTCTCGAGAGTCCCGGTCATGATAGTCTACCACGACTCGATCCAAGCCGTCCTCCAGGAACGTTATGGTATAATTTAAATTTTTGAAGTTATTTATGTTTTTTGTTTACAATTATAATAATTTCATTTTTAATTTACTATATTTTCTAATTTCAGGTTTGATGATGACGGAGCTGTGGCTGCTCAGATCCGTTCGATCTTTGAAACAGATTTCAAAGAACCGCATTCCAATTACTCGCAAACACCGGAATATATCATTGAACGTTGGTATAAAACGTTTGCCGTAAGTTTTCTAAATTTTATTATTATTTAATAATATTTTTTTATGTATTTAACTTCTTATTTTTGTTTGGTATAGCAATCGTTTCATTGGGATTTTGCAATTAACGGCGAGGTCTGCAAAAAATTTGAAAAAAAGTTGAAGGCACGAATGTGCGGTCAGGTTGGACGTTGGAAAGAAAAGTGGAAGATTAAAGGCAATGAGTCGAAGCCTAAGTGGATGGATCCGCTTGTTTGGAACGGTCTTGTTCGATTTTCGATGGATCCGAAGAGCGTGAAGAAGAGTGCCGATAGTCGCAAGGCCCGATACTCTGATCCTGATGGTTACGGGCCTTCTAAGCATCATTCTGGACAAACCTCGTTTAAAGCACGGGGCCGAAACATAGTAAGTTTTTTTTAAAAAAAAATCTTACATTCGTAATTTAACTTAATCTTATGAATTTATGAAATTTTTTTTAGGCCGCAAAGACCGGATCATCGATTCCGGATTTGTTAGCGGTTCTGGAGGAGACAAAACGAAAACCGGATGGCTCTTTTATCGATGGACGCTCGGAGAAGATCTACAACAATGTCACTTCGCGGCTCGAACTGTTATCTCAGACAGTCGATAGTGATGATCCCAAGAGCACAGCATCTGGTGGCCTTACTCCTTTCGTGAAGAACCAAATTTTTACCGAGGTACGTATTTAAAAATTAAATTGTTGTATTGTATTTAAATATTTTTAGAAATATTTATAATGTTTGTTTTTTGTCTTTCATAGGTTGCTCCCCGCAAAAAGGGAAGAATTTACGGAGTCGGTTCGCTTCAACCGCAAATTCAAGCTTCTTCTACATCGGCTTCACGTCCATCCCAGGACGATCTACACCAGATCATAACGAGTCAGGCCGAGATGCTATCGAGTCAGGCCGAAATGCTAACGAATCAAGCCGAGAAGATTAATTCCTATGATGCTTTCATGGACTACTTTGCTGAGAAGGATCCGGCTTTTGCAAGACTTCGTGCAGGACGTAACCCTTCAGGATCGGGAACCGGAACCGAAACCGCAACCGCAACCGCAACCGGAACCGGAACCGGAACCGAAACCAAAACTAGAACCGGAACCGGAACCGGTCCTTTGTAAACATTTTAATTGTTTTTTTTAAAACAATTATGCACTTTTTTATTAAAAAAAAAATTATGTTTTATAATTTTAAATGTTAATTATTTTAATTTTTAAATTAAATTATTAATATTTTTTAATTAAAAAATTGAACTTTCCTCGCAAAGCCGTCGCAAATTTACGATGGATTTGCGATAACCGGAAACAATGTATCATCGCAGATCCGTCGCAATTCCATCGTAAATATTGCGACGATATTCGCGTTGGTATAAATCCCTCGCAAATGTGCACTCGCAAATCCGTCGCAAATTTACGACGATGTCTGCACTCGCAAATCCGTCGCAAATTTGCGATGATGCTTGCAGTCGCAAATCCGTCGCAGATGCCTGCACTCGCAAATCCGTCGCAAATTTGCGACTGCAAATATTCCCTCGCAAATTTGCAACGGTAAATAGCCGTCGCAAATTTGCGAGGGAATATATTTCGTCGCAAATTTGCGATGGATTTGCGAGGAAAATTGATTTACGACGGAGTAAGTGTCGTCGCAATTCCGTCGCAAATCGTGATTTGCGATGGATTTGCTATGGATTTGGCCATCGCAAATCGGTTGTTTTCTTGTAGTGATGGTTGCTGTGGACTATGTGTCCAAATGGGTAGAAGCAATTGCTAGTCAAACCAATGACTCTGCGGTGGTTCTTAAGCCGTTTAAGACCATCATTTTCCCACGATTTGGAGTGCCGCGTATATTTACAAGTGATGGTGGCAGCCACTTTATTAACAAGGTTTTTGAGAAGTTGCTGAAGAAGCATGGTGTAAATCATCGTGTGTCTACTCCATATCACCCTCAGACCATTGGGCAAGTCAAGGTCTCCAACAGGAAAATCAAGGAGATTTTGGAGAAGACAGTGGGTACTTCTAGGAAGGATTGGTCTACGAAGCTGGATAACGCGCTACGGGCCTACATGACTGCTTTCAAGACACCGCTGGGTACTACCCTCTTCACTTGCTGTATGGGAAATCATGTCACCTTTCAGTGGAGATCGAGCACAAGGCAGCATGGGCGACGAAGTTGCTGAATTTCGACATCAAGCCTGCTGCTGAGAGGAGATTGATTCAGCTGAACGAGTTGGATGAGATCAGGCACCACGCTTATGAGAACTCGAAGTTGTACAAGGAGAGAAATAAGGCCTATCATGATAAAAAAAGATCATCTACAGACATTTTGAGCAGAACGACCAGGTATCTCTGTATAACTCTCGTTTGCAATTGTTTCCTGGTAAACTGCGTTCTCGTTGGTCAGGTCCCTTCACAATCAAGGAGGTCAGACCACATGGTGCCGTTGTGCTGATTAGTCCTACAGGCGAGGAATTTACTGTCAATGAACAGAGGGTGAAACATTATTGGGCGAAAGCCAAGATTCTAGCAGGGCAGATAATGCCTCTGGATGATGCACCCACAGCCTGAATGGCGGTACAGTCAAGCTAATGACGTTAAACGAGCGCTTGGTGGAAGGCAACCCACTGGTAGTCTGTATATACGTCTTTTATTTTAGTATTTTTCGTTTTTGTGTCTTGTGTTTACGTGTGAATCAGATGAAAAGGGTCTATGTCGACCGATACCATCACTGATATCGATCGACATCAGGAGAAACAGACGTTGCATCGACCAATGGTCCTTGTATCGATCGATACCACCTGGGTATCGGTCGATACCCAACACGCATGTAACTTCTCTGATTTTTCACGTCTTTACTCAGCTGTTTTGTTTTGTTTCACTGACTCTAAACTAGATAACACTGGGGACAGTGTTGTTTAAGTCTGGGGGAGGTAGTTGCTAACAGCATTTTTGTTTTTCTTAGAGTCATAAAAAAAAAAAAAAAATTCGTTTTTATTGAGTCAAAAATCGTTTTTATTGAGTCCAAACTTGTTGGAGATGATGATCCTGTGCTTGAGCATATTGTTCTGATTTTGTTTTTGAGTAAACAGTGTTACAGGATCAGTTCTAGATCGACTAATGAAAAATCCAAAGACTGACCAGTTGACTAGAAAACATCCATGTCTCCTGCAGAGTTCTTCTAAAGTCTGAGCCAAATTTGTGCACTTCATCAATGTAGTTAGTGTTCATTGAGCTTGATTCATCATTCATATCTGACAAAGGAACTCATATGTTATGGTATCTCTCTCCCATGTTATAATTTGATAAATAAGATCATAAAAGATGAAACCATTTTCTTCTAAGTAGAGGGCTAGAAAAATTTCCATTGATCCCATTATTCTACTTAAGAGGGAATGATCACACCAAGGTTGAAAGCGAGGTTAGGAAAATTTCCCGTGATACCACTATTCACCTAAGCCTTTGATATATAGAGAGGAAAGAGCCGGAGATTCGGTGGCAAACACCATCAATACTCGCGTTTCAGACCTTGATGTGTATATGCATATCCAAAAAGAAAGAAAGAACATGATAAGAAACAAGTCTGGGGGAGAGAAAATAATACCAGAAAGTGTGAAATTGGATGGTTCCTTGTCATGATATTGTATGGTAGAGAATCTAGAAGGTTCTTGAACATTAGCTGCAGCGATGAAACTGGTGATGATGGCTCTATTTGAACAATGCTGCGAGATAATGTGTGGAGTCTGGAAAAGCTGCGAATGTCTACTGAGAAGTACATGGTGGTTAGATCAGGAGCTGGTTAGGTAACATTTGGGTGCTTGGAAAAAGGATCTTTGCAATGGTTCATGAACAGGTGAGTCTCCGTGTTTTCAAACCTATTTCTCTGGTTTAGCTTTCTATTTGCTTGAGGGCAAGCAAAGGCTAAGTCTGGGGAAGTTGATATAACATGGTTTTTACCCCTTTTAGGTCATGATATAAGTCCGTATTATAGAGTCTTTCTACTATTTCGTAGTGTTTTAGAGTCTTTTACAGGTTTTAGCACGTTTGGAGCATAATTGGAGATATTGGAGCTTTCTAGAGCATTTTGGAGCAAAGAAGAAGTTCGTGTTGCGGAGTACCCGATTTGAAGCATAGGTATCGATCGATACTGACTAGTATCGGTCGATACTCTCTACACTAAGACACGATCGCGACTTTTCCAAGAGTTGAAGAATTGCAGAATTGCCTAGAAGACTTTATTATTTACAAGAAGCCCCAAAACGTGACTTAGGTTATTTATTAGGATTTTACAGCCACTTTCATGGAGACAAGTCTGAAACTTTATTCTATGCTTTAATTTACTTTGGTTTTGTGAGAGAGCTTTTGAAGGGAGACAAGTTTGAAACTTTGTTCGTCCGAGAGAAGATTTCGAACCCTTTTATTACTCTTTCTTATTATCTATTTGAGTATTTATTCAGTCATGTTTATTGCTTCAATTTCCATGTCTGAGTAGATCTCCTGTTAGGTTTAAGGTTCTCATAAGAGATTTCTTTGAATGCTATGTTGATTTATTGTTTAGGGTTTATAATCTGAATTAGTTCTTCACCTTAGGTTGTTCTCAAAGCTAATTCTGGATTGATCACCTAGAACTTAGATCTTAGGATAATTGATTAGACCCGACAGTGCGATTAATTACCTGATAGAACTTAGGGTGAGCCAAATAACTATTCGCAAAGAGATTTGATTTAGTTGTTTTGTGAACAAATCAAACTTGAACAAACAGCTGGTTTAGACTTTAGGATTCGCAAAGAGATTTGGAATTCTAGGATTTAGACTTAGATAATTCTCGCAACGACAGTTGGTTAATTATACTTTAGAGATTTGAGTTCAAGAACTATGCGTCACCTGAACCCTGATTAGTTAGTTTATCTGCATTCATTGATTTCCTGAGAAATACCCTGAACCTATCTTTCTCCCATCGATTTTACAACTCTTTTACTATTTACTGCTTTTGTCTCATCTGAACTGCTTAACTTGATTCGATACTATATAATCTAGTGTGTGTTTCCGCGAGTCCTTGTGTTCGACCCCTACTTTACTACAACAACTGCTTTAGTATTTTTAGGGTATTAATTTGAGCATATCATGTATTAATCTCATGAACTAACTTGAATTGTGGTTGCTGCTAACAGCGTCACCAACTGGTCTAAAGTATGTTGTGCCATTCGTTTAATCTCAGTTAGTGAGCATCCTTAGCGATGTCATCTCCAATTTGTTCCTGACTCATATATTTTAAGTTCCCACAATCGTCCTCTGCATCCTGACCGCGAAGGACGCTTCAAAGGATGAAATTCACAATGAGAATAGTTTGAAGAAATGAACACGAGAACATCGCAAGATGACAGAAGAATCCAAGCCATCATGAGTTCTCCAGGTCGTCATATATTGTATGCCCTCTGTCTTTGAATTTGGAAGAGAGTTGTGTCCTTGATATAACCCGAATTAGCTTGCTCTTTGCCCACCTTCAATGCCTTCTATTAGAATTTTCGGGGAATCGACTATGCACTGTTGATTGTCAAAATAATACAAGAATAAACAAAGCACAGATTGATCGGGATTTTGTTTTATTCAATCGAACTCGGTGGAGTTACAAAGTGTTTCGAGGCCGGCAAAGAAATAGAAGTCGGTGTTTGAGCTATCTCTTTCTTCTCTCTCTTAATGTGATTGTCTCCCCTCCATTTTTCTTCACATCTCCTTCTATTTATAGTGGACGGGCATGTGGTGTGATCACATGGTGATGACGTCGGTGCTGATGTCAATAGGTTTTATAGTGGGAATATAGATTAGGCTTTTGCTACGCCCACGGTAAATTATAGTGGGAATCTAGGTTAGGCCTCGCTAATTCTAACATTAATTAATCTCCCCTTTTTCCTAGTATTTACTTTTCACGTAAACCACTGAAGTGGGTTTTGACAGCGATGAGTTGGGACCACCAGACTCGTAGGTCGGCAACAATTTTTGTGGATCTTTCCTTCCGAGTTCGTAGTTTGGCAAACGCTACGCGGATCTTCCTTCCGAGTTTGCAGGTCGGCAACTGTGAAGCGTACCTTCCTCTCGAGTTCGTAGGTCGGCAACTGCGAAGCGGACCTTCCTCTCGAGTTCGCAGGTCGGCAACTGCGAAGCGTACCTTCCTCTCGAGTTCCCAGGTCAGCAATCGCTTCGTGGGTCTTCCTTCTGAGTTCGAACCGTCGTCAACCGGGATCAATTGGGCAGGTTTCGGTTAAAACCGGGCTAAACAGGGGAGTGCTAAACTCACCACTAATAATTAGTTCCCCCCCCTCAGTTCGGCGAATGAGTATTTCGAGTTCGGCGAAGTTTACGAAGAATTATTTAGCTTGGTTGAAGCTGAGATCGGCATTTTCCTTGATCCTCCGATCTTAATATTGTTGAGTAGAAGTCTCCAGATCGGCGAGATTCAGTTCGGTTTATGATTGGGTTCGGTCCCCTTTTGCTTGGTCTTCTGTATTTGTTTCAGTAGATCCCGAGTTTGGAGATTCTTTTATCTCGGCGAATCTTGAAAAGACACGTCGTTTCAGTTTTTCTAAACCGTCGCGGGAATCAAGGAGTTGCCTTTAATGACGCGTCGTTTTGGTTTATCTAAACCGTCACGGGAATCGAGGAGTCGCCATTATCGGCTCTCTCCTCTATAAATACCCTCAGGCTCTTTCGATTCCTCACTTCATTCTCGCTTATAAAATGTACGCTTTCTCTTTCTCTCTCTAGCGCTCTCCCTTCTCTCTAGATTATTTTTTGCTTTAGAGCTTTCCGATCGGTCACTGCCATGATTCCTCCGATCTGCTTTGAAGATCTTCAAGTTTTCCGATCCATCTTCAAGTTTTCCGATCCATCTTCAAGTTATTCTTTGTCGTATTGTTCCAGTTTTGTTTCTTTTAATCGAGATGAGTTTGAGATCTTCTTCGACTTCTGTTAACGACCGAACTCCATCTCCAAAAAATCAAGACATTGCTCTCGAGTGGTTCGTCAGTTCGTGAGATCCTGACGATCCATCCGACGATGGTCTGGGTGGGGTCAGACAAGAGTTGGTCAGGCGTAATTCGCGCTTCGCTTATGCTGTTCCTAATTGTTCCCGAACTGCTACCCAAGTTCTGCATCTTACGGACAGAGAGAGTCGTGAGACGGATGCTCAGGTTCTACTTGTAGGTGAGCAGATTGCCGAGGACGATCAAGTTCGGCGTGATGGAGAGATGGCCGCCGAACCAGAAAATAGGCATGTTGCCGAAGTAAACGAACAAGTTCGGCTTGACGGGGAACCAGCCATCGAGCTTGCTAAAGAGTCCGTCCGGCGGAAGAGGTTGTTCCGTTAGTAGTTCGCAAAATCGTTACGCTGGCGTCTGTTGGGCCGACTCGATCAAAAAGAGATACTGTTCTACGCACTCTGGAATGGTGTGAAGCCCCTGACGAGATCGTCTTCCGGATCCCGAACGACGACCAGAGACATTGGGATGCGCCTGAAGGTTACGTCTGTGTGTAGGAGGACTACTTCAGAAGTTGTGGTCTTGAATTTCTTCTACCCGAGCTTCTTTATAAATATTGCAAACATCGATATGTCGCGATCTCTCAACTCCAGCGTGCCATGGTTATCAACCTCGTTGGGCTTCTAACCCTTATGGAAGACTGCGACATCTCGATTAATGTCCGGGTATTTGAGAGGTTGTTTCGTGTAAACATTCCAAAACAGAGACCTTGGTTTCTATCGGCCACCGCGGAACTAGAGTACGATCTTGTCATGGGAAACAAGCCGAGCAAGGTTGATGGCAGGCGTACTCGTTATTTCTACATCCGGATCGATGACCTCTCTGTATCGCGACCTGATGGAAATTTCCGAACTCAATGGAGAATTCCCATTGGTAGATATTTATTCCTTGTCGTTTTCCATTTTTCTATCATTTGATTATTTTTCATCTTGCCTTTTCAGCTCGTCATACTCCGAGCATCCTTACGATGATCACAAGTTTTACTTCCGAGCACGAGAAGAAACTAAGCGCAGCTGGGAAGGTTCGTTGGCCGGAAGCGTACTAGGAGAAACTCGACTTGAAGGCTAAACGAGCGCTCAAAGGTTCATCTCGGCAACTTTTTCTTTTCATTCGATATCGTTTCTCTAATACTTTTGAGTTAACTTATGCTTCAGCTAATCCATTCGGTCGGAGAAGGAATGTGAAGATCGATGACATTCCCGACTTTGATTACGATCAGGAGGATGAAAAGGATCTGGCCGAGGACTCACCCAACCATCAAATCGATCAGGTCGATGATGAAGAGCGAGCTGTTGATGAAGAGCAAGTTGTTGAAGAGCAGCGAATTCCTGCGGAAGGGGAAGTAAATCCCGGAACCGAACTTGAGGCCGAAAGGCAAAAGAGAAAGAAGAGGAAGAGTTTGAATAGGAGGTTGTCAAGGTGTGAGGCCGAAAGACCAAACTCTCCTCATGCAGGCGATAATACTCTAACCGTATGCACTGAGGTCGCTGGGGACAGTCGCTCTGGCCGATCAAGTGCCTAAAAAAGACAACAAACTTCCGGTCATTCGGCTCAAACTTTCAAGTTTGACTATGACAAGGATGAGCCCGTCGTTAATGATGTGGGGGCGTGCGCTGACCTGTATCGGCAACTGACCTTCGGCACTAAAGATTTGCCTCCGACCGAGGAGATCGTCCAGTCAGAAGCTTATAAAAAGTTAGCTCGTACTACAGTCGACGTAAGTGAAAATTCCCAATTGCTTTGCTCCTCTTAATCTTGGTTTGAGCCATAGTGACAACCTTTTATTTTCTTTGTAGATGGTGGCTCAGACTAACGAGCTTGTTGGAACATACGATCGCGAGGTCAGTATAGCGCATCGTGAGACTATCGAAGTTGGAGATGCTGCATAATAATTGCAGACACATGTGATGGCTGAGCGGGCAAGGTCGGAAGCAAGTGACACAGTTGTCGTCGAGCTTAAAAAAGAGTTATCGGTCTTGAAAGCTGCAAATGCCGAGCTTGCCGTGGAAAAGAATGCACTTGCTGGCACTCTGAGTCGGGAGATAACCCGTCTAAGGGGAACTCGTACGCGGGAAATCATGAAACGCAAGGCGGTGACCGAGAAGTGTGAGGTTCGTCTTCAAAAGGTGAGGGATTACCTTGCAGATGTCGATCAGACGAAGAAGCCGTTCCTCGGTCTTAACCAGATCCACGGAGTTCTCAGCTTTTGTGAGGTTCTCGAGAAGAAAGACGGCATCGTTGTTCTGCCGGTTCGTATTGAGAAGCTGAAGAAACTTAAGGCTAAGAAATCAGCAGAATATGATGCGATCGCGCCTCCTGATCTTACTAAGGAGGATCTCACGGTATCGCCGTTCGTCGAGCCAGTTTATCCGAAAATCTCCTTACCGATGGGGGTGAATGTTCCGCCAAGCCTTGATATGTTTGGCTCGAATCAGCTCGCGATCTCGGTTAATCGAGCGAGTGAAATAAGGGATCAGGCTACCTGGTCGTTGCCTTGGGTTTTTTTTTTAATTTCTTTTTGCTAGTTCGGTAACCTCTTGTTTTATGCCCGAGGGGCTTTTTATGTAATAGTTTGCCTGACTGGGCTCTTTTGCAAACTTATTTCGGCGGCCTGGTTCGCCCTTTAATGAATTTGGGATAACTTTTCTATAGACTATCATTTTCGATTTTGATCTCGATTTTTGTACTTGGTTAAGTAAACTCATTTTTGAGTTCGGCTTTTGAGAGGTCGTAAAGTGATACGAATCTCTCGAGTTCACCATACACAAAAATGGTGCCGTAAGGATACGGTCTTAGCCGGGGTGTAGGGGATGAACTCGATTCTATGACCTATTTAAGATCGGTGATCATTGGCAGATCGGCTTATTGGTCTGCGATTGTTGAGAAATTGACTTATTAATTTTTGCGATTGTTGAGAAATCGGCTTATTAATTTTGTGATTTGTTGGGAAATCTACTTATTAATTTTACGATAGGAAACGTTAGGCTTTACCATAAGAGTGCATTGGTAGCTCGTCTTTAAGATACTCAAGGTCTTCCCAGATCGAATCGGAGTGTGCGAGACGAACTCGGCTTATTTGGCTCGGATGATCTGAGAGCGAATATAGTGCGGGACTGGTCCTGGCTTAACATGGAAGGTGTGTTATCCATAGCACCATGAGGATGCGTGCAAGACGAAGCTCGGCTTATAATTTTGTACCGATCGTCTGGCCAGGACGTCGTTGGAGTTCGGCGAACTAATCGAGTTCGGCTTGACGATACGAACTGTTTAAGTTCAGCGAATTGATTGAGTTAGAAACATAATTTTATTAAAGTTATAGCTGAACCCGAGGAGGGCTGCCTACGTACCTTCGAAAGAAGGATCAAGCCATTCGTAGTTCGTTTTACATCGAATTTGAAGGCAAGCTCGGTGTAGGAGCTTTTTTTTTTTTTTTGGCGCGATGCCGAACTTAGTAGTAATAGCGCTTGAGGTTCATCGAATTCCAAGATCGAAGAATTCGTGTTCCATCCATCTTCATGAGCTCGTAGACGCCGGGCTTGACGACTTGCACTATCTAGTAGGGTCCTTCCTAATTTGTACCGTCGTCTCGAGCTTGCTTGCGTTCCTCTCTTCGGTTCTTTGAAAAACATTTCGTAAAGATCACCGTCGTCGAAATGTTGACCTCGGACTTTCTTACTATAATAGTGTGCTGCTAAATGTTGGTAGTTCTGAATTCGGAGCAATACTTGTCTGCGCTGCTCCTCGAGCGTGTCGAGGTTGTCAAGCAACATCTCGTCGTTGATATCGACATTTTGTGTAAGCATCGTTCGGCGTATGGTTGGGAGACCGATCTCGGCCGGGCATAGAGCTTCCATACCGTAGGCTAAAAAGAAAGATAATTGCCCGGTAGATCTCCAATGGGTAGTGCGGTGCGACCAGAGGACTCCATCCAACTCATCGGCCCATAATCCTTTCTTTGCGTCTCGTCGTTTCTTGAGGCCGTCGATGATGGTTTTGTTGGTTGCGTCTGCTTGTCCGTTGCCCTGTGGATACCTTGGTGTAGAATAACTTAGTCGAATGTTCCACTTAGAACACCAATCGCTGAATATAGTTGAGATGAATTGTAATATGTTGTCTGTGACAATCTCGTACGGTACACCATGTCGGCATATGATATATTTCCAAACAAATTTCTGAACGTCGAGACCATGTATCTCGGTGTAGGATTCAGCTTCGACCCATTTGGTGAAGTAGTCGGTCATGACAAGGATGTATTGCTTTTGGGTTGTAGAACGGCGTAGTGGGCCGATGATATTCATTGCCCACCGCATGAAAAAGTAGGGTGTCGTCGAAGTGGTGAGTAGCTCGGTTGGGAGATTAATCATTCGGCTGTGTCTCTGGCACTTGTTGCATTTGGCTACAAACCTCTCACAGTATGCTAACATCGTCGGCCAATAATAGATTACCTTCTTTATCTTTAAGGCTAAGGACCAACCTCCGGAATGATTACCTACTGCTCCCTCGTTTACTTCTTTCATGACATCATTAATGTCCTTGCTTGACACGTAAATTAACAGGACACCCGAAGCACTCCACTGATATAGTTCGCCATCGAGAACGATGTAATGGGCAGCTCGCATTTTAAGACGCCGAGCTGTCCATTTGTCCGTTGGAACTGTTCCTTCGTAGACGTACATTTTGATATCGATAGTCCGTTCTTCATGCTCTTCTTCTTCTTCGGCTTCGATGTCCATAGGGGCATGGAGCCCTTCGGATATTTTTTCTTCGTCCGACTGACCTCGTAGTTCTGGGTCGTTTGGGATGTGTCCGGTCTCGGCGTTTATATTAGGCTCGGAATCGGGACTGCTTCTTGCTTTTCGTGGTTCGGGATTGGGAGCAGGAAACGTCTCGTAGTCACGTCTATGTGTGGTTATGTTACAAGTATCGGCTGGCTCGATTCTCGATCGCGAGATGCTCTCAACCGGGATCGACCGTCGGAGGTGAGGATCCGAACTCGAGGCAAGGGCATCAGCTGGCGGGTATCTTGATTAGGTTGAAAGATTTGAACTCGGCAGCGAGCTCCTTTACTAACTTGGAGTATGTGTCCATGCGATTCGCCACTGTACTAGCTGGCGACGAGCTGCGAGTCTCAGAATGCTTGTATATGCGTCTCTCCAATTGCCTTTGCTAACCTTAGTCCGACAAGAAGTGCCTCATACTCGGCTTCATTGTTTGATGCATGGAACTCGAAACGGAAAGATTGCTCCAAAATTTCCCCGTTGGGTGATTGGAGGCATATGCCGACGCCCGAAACATGATTTGATGACGAGCCATCAACGTGAAGGAGCCATTTCTCTGCTCCGGGGAGTTCGGTGATTATCAGTTCTTGGGGTAGCTCAATAAAGAAATCATCTAGGACAGGGACTTGATGGTTGTTCTACCCTTGTATTCGATGTAGTATTTGCTTAGCTCGATTGCCCATTTAGCAAGTCTTCGGAACTGTGTCGGGCTGTGTAGAAGTGTTCGCAGAGGTTGGTCGGTGAGAACTACGATCAAATGTGATTGAAAGTAAGGACGTAGTTTTCGAACTGAGACGACGACGGCGACTTGCTGGCATAGAAGACGGATTTATGCTCGCCTCGATCTTCCCGAACTAAGACTCCGCAGACTACCGAGTTGGAAATTGCGATGTAAAGGTAGAGGGTTTCGCCGTCTTCGGGTTTTGCCAAGATCGGGGGGGGGGGGGGGGGTCGATAAGTATTCTTTGAGTTGTTTGAATGTCTCTTGACACTTATCATCCCACTCTAGGTGCTTATTACTGCGCAGCAGTTGGTAGAACAGTCATCATTTGTCCATTGATCAGGAGATGAATATGTTAAGCGCGACGATTCGACCCGTTAATCACTGTACTTCTCGCTTCGTAGTTGGGGATGGGAGGTCGAGGATTGCCGAGATCTTCTTTGGGTTGGCTTCGATTCCCCTTTGAGTGATGATGTAACCGATAAATTTTTCAGATGTTACCCCAAAGGCGCACTTAGTGGGGTTGAGCTTCATGTCGTACTGGTTGAGGACGTCGAAACACGCGCCGAGGTGTCCGACATGATCTTTAGCGATGAGGGATTTGACAAGCATGTTATCTATATAAACCTCCATGGTCTGTCCGAGCTGACTTGCGAACATGCGGTTGACGAGTCGCTGATAGGTCGCACCGACATTCTTAAGGCTGAACGGCATGACTTTATAGCAATAGGTGCCCCGATCTTTGATGAACGATATCTTCTCGCGATCATCGGAATGCATGAGTATATGATTGTAACCAGAAAAGGCATCCATGAATGAAAAAAGCTCGTTTCTCGCGGTCGCTTCGACCAGTCTATCGATATGTGGGAGCGGAAAAATGTCTTTCGGGCATGCTTTGTTGAGGTCGGTGAAATCGACGCAAATCCTCCATTTCCCGTTCTTTTTTTCACGACAACCGGGTTGGCTAACCAGTCTGGGTATCTGACCTCGGTGATCGAACCTACTCCAAGTAGTCGTTCGATCTTATCGTTGACGGCTTGTGCTTTCTCCGGGCCGAGTTTTCGCATTTTCTGTTTGATAGGTTTGAAGGTCAGGTCGATATTAAGCTCGTGACAAGCGATTTTCGGGTCAATTCCAGGCATATCTTTGATGGACCAAGCGAAGGTTGATATGTTCTTTTTGAGGAAACAAATGAGATCGCCTTTAATGCTTTCGTCTAGCTCGGCTCCGATGCCTACACACCTTTCGGGCTTGAGATCATCAATGCTAACTTGGATGATCGATTCTCGCTTGAGCTGGTTGGTAGAAATTATATTCGAGCTGATCACGCAAGTACGAGGTGCGGTTCGTAATTTGCATTCGTTGATGTAGCATGACCCAGACATCGATTGATTTTCTCTGAGGGTGAAGACTCCGGTTGATGTCGGGAATTTGACGCACTGGTGATAAGTTGAGATGACAGCTTTCAATGCATATAACCATGGCGTTCCGAGTATGACATTGTAGATCGCGGGTTTGTCTAAGACCAAGAACTTCACCATTCTTGATGTTCCACCTGCGTAGATTGGTATCTTGACTGTTCCCATGTTTATGTTTTGTTCTCCAAAGAATCCTGTCAGTGGCTCGATGTATGGCTTGATCTCGGAGTCCTGGAAATCCATTCGCTGTAACGTTTATTTGAAGATCACGTTAATCGAACTGCCAGTATCAACCAATACCCTTTCGACATCGACGTGAGTCGTTATGGGGCATATGGAGCTCAATTGTGTCAGCCTCTGTGAATATTATCGGCTCACCACTTATCGGAGCACGGTTGTTTCGCTGTGCCGCGTTTGCTTCTCGGCTGTGTTCTTTAATTGCTCGAACTGAATAGTTGCAAGACTCGAGCGCTCCCATGATCATGTGTACTCTCTTTCCAGGCGTTGGGATCGAGTGATCTTCTGGTTGCTTCTCTCGATCTCGCTTTGGGGGTTCCGCATCAGTGTTATCCATAGTTTGTGGCCTGAGTTGGGATCTCGCCCCTTGATATATCATGGTTTTTACCCTGTTTAGGCCATGATATAAGTCCTTTTATAGAGTCTTTTCTAGTGTTTTGTAGTATTATAGAGTCTTTTACAGGTCATAGCACGTTTGGAGGATTATTGGAAGTATTGGAGCTTTCTGGAGCAGTTTGGAGCAGAGCTAAAGATCGTGTTGCTGAGTACCTGTTTTCCCGGCCAGTATCGATCGATACCTCCTGGTATCGATCGATACCCATCGCAGCAAGACACGACCCGCGAGTTTTCCAAGACTTGAAGAATTGCAAAAGTGCCCAGAAGTCTTTAATAATTACAAGAAGACCCCAAGTCGTGTTTTATGTTATAAATAGAAGTTTTCAGCCACCTGTTTAGGCTATGCCTTTTTATGCTTTTTATTACTTTGGTTTTGAGAGAAGTCTGATTTCCCTTCGTCCGAGATCAGATCTTAAAACCTTCTTGATTATTTTATTGATGATTTATTCAAACATGTCTTTTGATTCAATTGCCATGTCTGAGTAGATCCACCTTAGGTTTAGAGTTTTCTCTGAATGCTAGATTAATTATTTGTTTAGGATTCACTATCTGAATTATAGTTCTTCGCTTAGGTTGTGTTCATAGCTAATTCTAGGTTGACGAATCTAGAATTTAGATCTTAGGATAATTGGTTTGGCACGACAGTGCGATTAATTACCTGATAGAACCTAAGTGAGCAAATTGATTACTCGGAAAGAAATTTGGTTTAATTGATTTGTGAACTTATCAAACCTGTTATTAAAGCTGATTTAGACTTTAGGATTCGCAAAGAAATTTGGAATTCCTAGGATTTAGATTTAGATAGTTTTCGCAACGACAGTTGGTTAATTATACTTTAGTGATTTGAGTTCAAGAACTGCACTAAATCTGAATCCTGTTAGTTAATTAGACTGCATTCATTGATTTCCTGAGAAAAATCCTGGGCCTATATTTTCCTGATTGAATACAACTCTTTTATTTTCTGCACTGCTTTTAATTACATCTGCTTGGCTTAGCTTGATTTTGAACTATATAATCTATTGCGCATTTCTGTGAGTCTTCTGTGGTTCGACCCCTAGCTTTACTATAACAACTGCTTTAGTACTTTAGGGTATTAAATTGAGCACATCAATTTTGGCGCCGTTGCCGGGGACTCAATT
>PKML01036102.1:321078-331686 GCA_002933935.1 Eutrema yunnanense
TTGTCCACAAATTCTTGAAAACCGATGAGCACTTCCTCGCATTCCTCGCCCAAGAAACTTCTTCTGCTTCTGCTAATCCCTAAGACACTTGTTCCTTTTGTCTGAAACTTGTTCCTTTTGTCTGAAACTTGTTCCTTTTGAAACATGTCTGAAACATGTTTAAAACATGAATTATGTTGTGTTTAAAAACTTGTTCCTAAGTTTTTAAATTTGTTTTCACTTTTCGATTGCTTTAAATTTGTTTTTTCTTTTCTTTATAGCTTCAACATTGAATTAAAATCAATAAACCGATTAGTTACTAAACAACATTAAGAAATTGATAATTAGTAGTAGGTATTAGTAGCAAATTAGTAGTAACAACAAAAACAAACCAGTCGTAAAACAGTAGTTAAACTTTGCCAAAAACAACTAAATCGATGATCAGTTTAGTCGTAAATTAGTAGCTCGAGTCGTAGGTAATCAGTCGCAATTTAGTAGCTAGATTTTACGACTGAATACCGACTGCACTTTTAGTAGCAAAATTCAGTCACTATTCAGTCGCTAACCAGTCGTAATATTATCCTACTGATTAGCGACCTAATAGCGACTGATATAATCAGTCGCTCATCAGTCGTAAATCAGTAGCAATTTTGCTACTGATTTATTTAGCGACGAGACCTTTAACTACGACACATATCAGTCGCTAATCAGTCGTAAAACTTTGTTTTGCTACTGATTTCCTACTGTTTTTGCAGTAGTTAAAAGACTGTTTTCTTGTAGTGATGGGATCTCTGAGGTGTTTAGGAACAGGATTCTCCTTCTTGGGGTTGCGAGCTCTTTTCTCAGCTCGTTCCTTAGCTATCGCTGCCTGACACTTCGTTTCATAGTCTTCCCAAAATTGGGCGATGTTGAATCTTGCTGCTACTACTTGAGGCTCCTTGGGCGAAATCTCATGTGCTTCCTCAGAAATCGCCTCGGTATCGACCGATACCAATGGGGTATCGATCGATACACGGGTTTTTGGATCCATTCGAGCAGACGTCTGGGCTGGTATCGATCGATACTGGGGGAGGTGCCTGCTGACATTGTGTTTGTTTTTCTTAGAGTCAGTTGTTTTATCGAGTCAAAATTGTTTTATTGAGTCAAAATTTGTTGGAGATTATGATCCTGTGCTTGAACCTATTGATTTGATTTTGTTTTTGAGTGCACAATGCTACAGGATCAATTCTAGATCGACTAATGAAAAATCAAAAGACTGACTAGTTGACTAGAAAACATCCATGTCTCCAGCAGAGTTCTTCTGAAGCCTGAGCCAAATTTTTGCACTTCATCAATGTGGTTAGTATTCATAGAGCTTGATTCATCATTCATATCTGATAAAGGAACCCATGTGTTTAGATTAATAGTATCTCTCTCCCCTGAAATAAGTTGATAGATAAGAGCATAAAAGATTGAAATGATTTTCTTCTGAGTAGAGGGTTAGGAAAATTTCCAGCGATCCCATTATTCTACTTAAGAGGGGATGATCACACAGAGGTTTGGAATCGAGGTTAGGATTTTCCTATGATGCCATTATTCGCCTACATCCTTTGATACATAGAGAGGGAAGAACCGGGGATTTGGTGGCAAACATCATCACTACTCGCTTCTAATACCTTGACATGTATATGCTAAGCTGAAAAGAATAAAAAATAATAATAATAAAGACATAATAAGAAATAAGTCTGGGGGAGAGAAATTGATACAAAAAGTGGAAAAAGGGTGGTTCCTTGTCTTGATATTGTCTGGTAAAGAGTCTAGAAGGTTCTTGGATATTAACTGCAGCGATGAAACTGGCGATGAGGGTTTTACTTGAACAATGCTGTGGGATAATGTGTGGAGTCTGGAAAAGCTGCGAATGTCTACGGAGAAGTACATGGTGGTTAGATCAAAAGCTGATCAGGTGACATTTGGGTACTTGGAAAAAAAGGTCATTTCGATGGTTCAGGAACAGGTGAGTCTCTGCGTTTTCAAACCTCTTTTTCTGTTTTAGTCTTCTATTTGCTTGAGGGCAAGCAAAAGGCTAAGTCTGGGGGAGTTGATATATCATGGTTTTTACCTGTTTAGGCCATGATATAAGTCCTTTTATAGAGTCTTTTCTAGTGTTTTGTAGTATTATAGAGTCTTTTACAGGTCATAGCACGTTTGGAGGATTATTGGAAGTATTGGAGCTTTTTGGAGCAGTTTGGAGCAGAGCTAAAGATCGTGTTGCTGAGTACCTGTTTTCACGGCCAGTATCGATCGATACCCCCTGGTATCGATCGATACCCATCGCAGCAANTTATTTTATTGATGATTTATTCAAACATGTCTTTTGATTCAATTGCCATGTCTGAGTAGATCCACCTTAGGTTTAGGGTTTTCTCATAAGGGTTTTCTCTGAATGCTAGATTAATTATTTGTTTAGGATTCACCATCTGAATTATAGTTCTTCGCTTAGGTTGTGTTCATAGCTAATTCTAGGTTGACGAATCTGGAATTTAGATCTTAGGATAATTGGTTAGGCACGACAGTGCGATTAATTACCTGATAGAACCTAAGTGAGCAAATTGATTACTCGCAAAGAAATTTGGTTTAATTGATTTGTGAACTTATCAAACATGTTATTAAAGCTGATTTAGACTTTAGGATTCGCAAAGAAATTTGGAATTCCTAGGATTTAGATTTAGATAGTTTTCGCAACGACAGTTGGTTAATTATACTTTAGTGATTTGAGTTCAAGAACTGCGCTAAATCTGAATCTTGTTAGTTAATTAGACTGCATTCATTGATTTCCTGAGAAAACCTCTGGGCATATATTTTCCTGATTGAATACAACTCTTTTATTTTCTGCACTGCTTTTAATTACATCTGCTTGGCTTAGCTTGATTCTGAACTATATAATCTATTGCGCGTTTCTGTGAGTCTTCTGTGGTTCGACCCCTAGCTTTACTATAACAACTGCTTTAGTACTTTAGGGTATTAAATTGAGCACATCACCCCTCCTGTAGCTCTGAATCAGCAAGTTTTTAAGATGTCGGCATTCCTCGGAGCTATGACCCGACCTGTTGTGAAATTCGCAAAATGATACGGGATCGCTTGCTTTTCCCTTCGTGAATTCTTCCGGCACCTCTTCCAGGTCCAAGAAGCTCACGACCCGAGCAGGAAATCGTCAGGTACCGGCAACAGAACCAGGGAAATCGGCGACGAACACACACGAAGGCTTGGCAAAATCTCTTGTCCCGGCCCAACGAGAGTCACCGTCCTCCAGCAACAGACGAAGGGAGAGGCTAGAAAGCCTCGACGAACCCAACCGAGTGACCCTCCGAAGACCCAAACCGAGGTAATGACGCCGGCGAGACTACCAACGAAGAAGCGAAAAGAAACCCAAGACAGATCCAGAGGGAAAACTTTGAAACTTAGAGAACAAGTAGACGAGGATAGCAACACACACCAGGGGGTCCCTTTTCCGGCGGCTATGTAAGTCGGCGACTGCCGGAAAAGGTTATCGGGTGAAAGAAGGGAGGCGCCTCAGGAGTATGCATGGGAGAGAACATTTCTAGGGCGAACTTTTTAGTCCAAAATCCTACAAGCTCTTGCTAAACTGTGTTATTACCCGGTTTTACCTAGGTTTTCGTGGAGAACGACTCTAGACATGTATATACTTATTTTTCAGCCACTTTTGAGGCTAAGCTTTATTTTTCTTAGACATTTTTCATCTCTTTCAATTGTATGCTTGGGAGAAGATCTCTAAACCACTTCTGACAAACTTGGAGGATATTTGTGAACCCTCTTTGTGATTTCTCTGCTTCAATGTCTGAGTAATCTCATAGTTAGGTTTTAGGGTTTTCAAAGGATTTTCATGAATTACTGAATCAACTCTCTTAGAATAGGGAACCACTTAGAGTTCTTCATCTATTGTTGATCTTATTGCTGGAACTTGACTTGCGACCTAGTTTCTGATCTTAGGATTAATCTATCCATCAAAAGTGTCTTAGATTTCCTGAAAGAACATAGATGAGCAAATTGTCCTTAGCCAACGAAAGCTGATGCTAAGGCGATTTATGAACTTATCAAACCCGAACTTTACTGCGTGCCTAGAATTCTAAGGTCAAACGACATTTTAGATACTTAGGTTGATCATAGTAGTTAGTGCCACGACAGTGGGCTAGCTATAAATTCATTTTTGAGTTCGAGAACAGTACTTAATCCATTCCCTGTTTGATTATTTGGTTAGTGAATCTTGATTTCCTGCGAATTAACCTAAGGCCTAGCGTTTTTCTCCATCGAACGTACATCGTTTTATTTGCATTCTTAGTTTTAGTTCATTCATAAAACCACAAATCATTGCATTCGTCTTAGTTTTACTTTACTCTTGCATTCTCGTAGCGTTTCACTTGGTGTATGTGGATTCGATCCCTAGAATACTACTTTGTTTTGTTGTGCTCTTGCAATAGTTATTTATAGGGTCTTTGTCGTTACTGACGTTGTTTTCTTTCTTTTGTTTTCTCTCTTGAGTCATTTTGTTGTTTTTCTTGAGTCATTTTATTGAGTCAAAAATTTGTTGGAGATGATTATCACAATCTTGGATTTCTAGTTATGATTTTTCGGCTAAGTGACCATTGCTGCAGAATTAGCTTCAGACCAGACTAATGAAAAATTCAAAGGCTGACCAGTTAATCAGAGGCATCCATGTTTCCAGAAAAATTCAAAAAGCTTGAGCTAGTTTATGAGCTCTTCTTTCTACCTCATCGTTGTGATTGGTGTCTTCAGAGCTTGACTCCTCATTCGTATCTGACAAAGACAACATGTGTGGAAGTATGATACTTCTCTCCCTTGGTAAATTAAAGCAGAAAATATGAAATGATTTTCTTTTGGGTAAAAGGCTAGGAAAATTTCTATCAATCCTATTATTTTACTTCAAAAGAAATGATCACACTAAGGTTTGAAGCGAGGTTTAGGAAAATTTCCAAAGATACCATTATTCGCTTACACCTTTGAATGATAAAAACAAAAGAGAGAATGAGAAAAGATTGTTTGGGGGAGAGAAAGAGTACCAAAAGTTGTGTTGTTGTCTTGTCATGGTATCGAAAGGAAAAGTGTCTAGAAGGTTCTTGGCACTATGATCTTTTGGTGAGACCCATCGATGATGGCTATTGAATTATTATGTGAGACTATGTGTTGAATCTGGGAAAATTGTGATGCCCGCGGAGAAGTACATGGTGGTTCAATTTGGACCTGGTTTGGCAATATGTGGATTACTAAGTTGGATGGTCATTGCAGTGTTTTATAGAGAAGGTGAGTCTCCGCGTTTTCACACCTCTTCTTCTTGCTTGATTTTATGTTTGCTTGAGGGCAAGCAAAAGACTAAGTCTGAGGGAGTTGATAAACCGTGTTTTTACCGGTTTATAACCCTTGTTTTGTATCTTTTATCGAGTCAAAGTTCCTTTTTAGAGTCTTTTAGTTCTTTATCGAGTCTTTTCAGGTTTTAGGTCACTTGGAGAGAAAGAAAGCCTTTTTGGGTGAAAATAAGTATATGAAAATGCATGATCATGCAGAGGCGTCAGAAGTTTGGTATTCGTTGAAGAACTTCCCACCGATGGATTGATCTCACATTTGGATGCAAGATAGAGCATTGGGTTAGCTTTCATTTGGAAGTGATTTGAGGTCATTCAAACGGTGCGATCAAAAGTTACGCTAGTTTTAGTGAATACGGTCAAATCTAAACAAACCGGTTTAGCGACGCATAAAAAAAAGAAATTTCGATTTTCACTTATTTTGACCCGGTTTTACCTAGGTTTTCGTGAAGAACGACTCTACACCTGTATATACTTATTTTTCAGCCACTTTTGAGGCTACGCTTTATTTTTCTTAGACATCTTTCATCTCTTTCAATTGTATGCTTATGAGAAGATCTCTGAACCACTTCTGACAAACTTGGAGAAGATTTTTGAACCCTCTTATTACTTTTGTCAATTTAATTATGTCTTCCTTTTCATCTCTTTTTGAGTTATCTGATTCCATGTCTGAGTAATCTTATAGTTAGGTTTTAGGATTTTCAAAGGATTTTCATGATTTAGTGAATCAGATATGTCATCTATTGTTGATCTGATTGTTGGAACTTGACTCGCAACCCAGTTTCTGATCTTAGGATTAATCTATCCATCAAAAGTGTTTTAAATTTCCTGAAAGAACATAGATGAGCAAATTGTCCTTAGCCAACGAAAGCTTATGCTGAGGCAATTTGTGAACTTATCAAACACGAAATTTAATGCGTGCCTAGAATTCTAAGGTCAAACGATAGTTTAGATACTTAGGTTGATTGGCATAGTAGTTAGTGCCACGACAGTGGGCTAGCTATAAATTCATGTTTAAGTTCGAGAACGGTACTTAATCCATTCACAGTTCGATTATCTGGTTAGTCAATCTTAAGTTCCTGCTAATTAACCCTAGGCCTAGCGTTTCCGTCCATTGAATTTACATCGTTATTTGTCATTTTTAGTTTTACTCTTGCATTAAACCACAAACAACTCTTATTAGTCTTAGCTTTACTTTACTCTTGCATTCTCGTAGTGTTTCATTTGTTCTTTGTGGATTCAATCCTTTCTATACTACTTCGTTTGTTGTGCTCTTGCAGTAGTTATTTATAGGGTTAAACGCTGAGTGTATCAGCTCTACAAGTATATATTTTTTCAAGTAACTTCCAATCTAGAAAATTTCAATGATTTAATGTAAATAAAAACCCAAAAATATAAGGGATTAAGGGATATGGCAAACAAACCTTGAAACCGCAACATATCAGAGGTGAGGAAAAGTTAGACATAGAGAAAATGTTCTCCTGAAACTATTTTTAGGGTTAATTTTGATAGTAAGTTATAAAGGTATTTACTCGATTCTACCACGTGCGTTCGCACGGGAATTATTATTATTATTTTTTTTACCAAAATTTTTACCAAACTTAGATCTTAGGATAATTGATTAGGCACGAGAGTGCGATTAATTACCTGATAGAACCTTAGGTGAACAAATTGATTATTCGCAAAGAGATTTGGTTTAATTGATTTGTGAACATATCAAACCTGTTATTAAAGCTGATTTAGACTTTAGGATTCGCAAAGAGATTTGGAATTCCTAGGATTTAGATTTAGATAGTTTTCGCAACGAGAGTTGGTTAATTATATTTTAGTGATTTGAGTTCTAGAACAGTGCTTAATCTGAATCCTGTTAGTTAACTAGACTACATTCATTGATTTCCTGAGAAATACCCTGAACCTATCTGTCTCCAACTGAATTTACAACACTTTTACTTGCAATCTTGTTTTCAATTAAATCTTTTGGTTTAGCTTGTTTCGGATCTATATAATCTATTGTGTGATTACTGAGTTCTTGTGTTCGACCCCTGATTTACTGCAGCAGCTGCTTTAGTACTATTTAGGGTATTAAATTGAGCATATCATAGAGCTGCAAATTTGAAATGTTTTGGGATTCGTACGGTTAAGTCGGATACGGAGCGACTTATGCTACGATGTGGTCAAGCTGCACAAGGTTGCAAATGGTATTTACGAGCTGCGAGAATTCAGAAATCTGATTTTTTCAGTGTCATAGTACATAGAAAGATGCATAGTTGCTCTCGGGCTGTTGCGAGCAAAAGCAGTTGTAAACAGAAAGGCACACCAGGAATGGTAGCAGCTCTTTTGCATGAAGACTATCCAGGTCTATTAGTGTTACGAATCCCCTAGATCGAACACTCGACGGTTTGGGTAAAACGGGATAAGCCTTGCAAACGACGGATCGCTTCAAGGGATGTGGATCGAATGGTCTCACAAGGGGTGCGGAAAGCCCTTGATATTCCTCTTTGCTATTCTCGGATATGACTCACCAAAAATAAACAAAGGTTTTCGATTGATATGACTCACAACCAAGATTTGATCTAGAGAGAAAAGAGATTTTTATTCAAAGACTAGATGATTTCGATAATGAGATTACAAAGAGATTATATAGGAAAATAAGAGGGGTTGCATGCAAAGCAATTAACCACCCCGAAAATTACAGAAAATAAAGACAAAGTTTGAATAAAGACTTGACTAAAATTAAAACAAAAGTTTGAATGCCCCTTAGGATTCCATGCGAAAATGCCCCTTTGGTTTCTTGATATTTTGTTGACTTTTGACTTGTGATTTTCGTGGGCTTCATGGGCTTATATCAACACATTGGGTTTTATTGGAAGTGAAATATTTGCCTCGTTAAAAACCTTGCTTCAGAAGACCCATTGGGACAAAACCGAAACGAAGGAAAAGAGCACAAATAAATCACTTGAGCCAATGGTCGATTTACTTGGGCCTGATTTCAATACCGGTGAGGTTTGAATGCATCTTCTACGTCCTGACCCAAGTACCCTTGATGGTACAACCTCCCTAAGACCAATTTGAATCTTTTGGCCTTAGCGCCTATCTTTGAGGAACATTTTGATTTTCCCCCATTCGGATGTCCCTCGGCAAAGAATCCCTCGGATCCCTCGGTTCCCTCGAATCCCTCGGTTCCTCTAGCATCTGGTTCAAGCTGCTCATCCAGTATCATATCATCCCCCCTCTCTTCAAAAGGATTTGACCTCAAATCCGAAGAACCTACATGGAAACGAGCTAAGTTAGTAAATTTGAAGTTCAAAATCGGATTATGCTTACCTTGGGGATTGGTCTTGGATGTGTTGGTGTTGATCCGTGCTGATGTTGAAAACGGTATATGCTTTCTAGGATTCGCGAAAACAGAATAGACATCTTTCACCATTTCGCCTCGGATGTTTCGATTCTCCCCGGGTCCGAGTTGGGTGTTGTGAAGCAACTTGAAATCTGTGTGACCAAACAAGAAAACACCAACCATTAGTCTTAAAATGAGTGTTTGGTTGAGAAAACTTAACTGACCCAGTAGAGATTTGATCGTTTGGTCGAGTCTTTTGTTCGAGTCTTTTGTTCGGCTTGCTCCGTTTCGACCGTTAAGATGGTTTGCAAAGGAGGATTAAGATCGGTGTATGCTACTGGAATTTGGTTTCGACCAGTCTTCTCAAAATATCTAGTTGGTCGATGAAAATGATTAGAGTTGTTGAAAACTCGTTGCTCAAATTCCTCCCTCAATCGAACTAAATAGTTCACGTGTTTGTAATCGGGTCGCAAGAGGATCGATCGATCGAAATCAATTCTTCCGGACCAGGAGTCATGGATCGACTTTTCCTTTTGCCGTGGATCACCTTTGTTGATTTTAGCTTGAGTTTTCTGCAAAAGAAAAGGTTTCTCACTCGGAAGTGTAAGCTCCGGTGCATGGTTAGTTAAACTCAATGGAGCTTTCGAAAAATCAATCAAAAGACACTTTTTATTTTTCTTGGAAGAGTTAGAAGAAACACTTACAGCCTCTTTACCTTTTTGCTTGAGGAGAATTTGATCTTGATAAATTTCGCTTGGTGACATGGGAACCAACGTGATCTTCTTTCCTTCGTAGTTAAACGAATACCGATTATTGAACCCGTCATGAAGAACCCGTCGATCGAATTGCCATGGTCTTCCTAGAAGGATGTGGCTTGATTCCATGGGCAACACGTCACACAGCACATCATCTTGATAATTTCCAATGGTTATAGGAACCGAAACTTGGCTTTTCACCTTCATCTCCTCATTATTTAGCCATTGAAGACTATACGGCTTCGGATGCTCATTCACGGTCATGTCAAGTTTCTTGACCATTGTTTCACTTGCCACGTTGGTGCAGCTTCCTCCGTCTATGATGAGACTACATACCTTTCCTTGGACTTGGCATCGAGAGTGAAACAAATTCTTCCGTTGTTCATGCTCGTCGGTTTTGATGTGCATGTTCAAAGCCCGTTGAATTACTAAGAGCTCTCCTACCTCGGCAACTTCTTCATGCTCCTCTAGATACTCATCAAAAACCGTTTCCTTTTCTTCTTCAATATCTCCATTGTCCAAGAGAACCATAATCCTTTGGTTCAGACATTCCTTTGCATAGTGCCCTTTACCTTGACATTTGAAACATCTCACATCACGAGAAGTAGAAGTAGAAGTTTCATACCTTCCTTTGTAGCGTTGAGTAGGTGCAGCTGGTTTAGGCTCGTTTGTAGGTTTGAAAACTTGTTTCTCTTCACCTTGAAAGCTCGGCTTAGGTACTATTCCAGCACCATGAGAAGGTCGAAAAGGAACACTTCTCCTTTTGAGCTGCTTTTCCACCATAATAGCTTTATGCAATAACTCCTCGACGGTTGCGTACGATTGCACCTCCATACGGTCTTGTAGCTCACGGTTCATTCCAGCTAGAAATCTCGCCATGGTGGCGTCACTTGTTTCGTCTACGTCTCCCTTAAGCATTAGCTTTTCCATTTCTTGAAAGTAGTCTTCCACGCCTCTATTCCCTTGGGACAAAGCTCTCAAACGTTGATGAAGCTCTCGGTGGTAGTGAGTTGGAACAAAACGTTGTCGCATCAAGTAGATCATTTCTTCCCACGTCTCAACGGGATTCTCACGGTTGCGCCTCCGGTTCTTTACAAGCTGATCCTACCAATCAATGGCATAGTCACAAAATTCAGTAGCCGCCAATCTCATCTTCTTTTGA
>PKML01036181.1:0-14398 GCA_002933935.1 Eutrema yunnanense
TTTCTTATAAGGAACCTTATAATTCCTTATAATTCCTTTTACTTCCTTATAATTTCATATAAGGAATTTGTTGCTTGATTAATAGAAAGAAGATAAGAGAAGAAGACAACCAGGAGAAAAACTCGGCTGGTATCGATCGATACAGGCCGGTATCGATCGATACCACCCCCGGAACAACCAGAATTAATATTTTCCCCTCAATAACCAATTCTTCCGGAACACGGGCGCTACAGATGCGGTCTGAGCAACCTGAGTTTCCAGCTTCCTCTGGGAGAGACTGACAGCTTCAATCTTCCCATTCAGGTGGTCAATTTTCCTATTCAGGTGGTCAATTTTCTCATTCAGGTCAGTGTACAGTGAGTCAAACTTCCCATTGAAATCCACCTGCAACTTCTGCTGTCCCTGAAGAACCTGTTCCATCATGAGTTCCATCTTATTGTCTGTGGACTTTGGAGGAATGGGTTGGTACGAAGAGTTCCCGTAATTTCGAGTGTTGTTGCTGAAGTTCCGGTTGTTGTTGTACCCAAATTGCTGACCCTGAAATCCAGAACCACCAATGTAGTTAACATCTTCCACTTCATCCTCAGCATCAAAGTGGACAGTCTTCTTCGACTTCCCAAGCAAAATGTCCAGCTTTGCTTGAACTTCAGCAATCTGAGACCCATCAATTCCTGCAGCTTGCTTCTTCCAGTCGAAATCAGCATTCTTGGTGCTATTGCTAGACGCCAAGTTCTCAATTAGCACAACTGCATCATCTGGATATCTGGTATTGAAGTTCCCATTACTCGCAGTATCCAGAGCCATCTGGTATCTCCAATCGATCCCTTTGTAGAACGTGCCCAGCAGCTGAACCTGATTGAACCCATGGTGCGGACAATCTCTCTGATATGATTTGAAGCGAATCCAAGCTGCCTTGAGTCCTTCTGTTGGCCCTTTAAAAAATTGAGAAATTTTATTCCTGAGCTCTTCGGATCTCGCATCATCATAGAAATTGCACAGGAATGCATTCTTGGTCTCATCCCATGTAGTTAGCGAACCAGGAGTTAACTGCTTCAGCCAATAAGCAGCATCCCCACCAAGAGAGTATGGGAAAAGTTTACAGAAAAGATACTCATTTGGCACTCCATTGTATTTCATACCAGTGACCAAATCCTCGTACCTCTCGATATGATCCATGGGATGCTCATGAGGTAGGCCATGGAAAGGGCTCTGACTCACGAGAGCATAGTACGCAGGCTTCAGCTCGAAGTCGTTCCTCTGAAAAGTTGGGATGCGAATCGCAGATCGATTGGCATAGAACTGATCAGGTCTGTTGTGCTCAGCAAGTGTTCTACCTTGATCACCTGCAGCATTCCCAACGTTGGCGCGCCCAGCTGGCGCGACAATCTCAATAATAGCAGCAGGGACAACGACGTTTCCAGCCTCATCAAGTCGCTGCCCTCTCTCATTGCACACATGACCCTCTTGGTCTCTCAGAATCCCAGCCTCATCAGCTCTTAAAACCACTGGGTTGTTCATCTCTGATGTTTGCTTGGTCTTTCTGTTTGTGCGTTCCACAAGTGCTAGCTGTTCCAATGACAGTTCAACTAGCTGAGTGCTCTTGTTGCTTCTGGTTTCATGAACATGCATACACCTGCAAACAAAACACTACACAAGGCACGTAAGTAACCAAAAAAAAAATATGTTAAGTATCGATCGATACCAAGTGGTGTCGATCGATACCAACAAAGAAATCGCCGGAGTATCGACCGATACTAGTGAGTATCGATCGATACTGACGGACTTAGTCGAAACTCGACAGCTAAAATCTAAAGGCAAAATTGAGTCCCTGGCAACGGCGCCAAAATTGATACGCTCAATTTAATACCCTAACAGTACTAAAACAGTATTTGTAATATAGCTAGGGGTCGAACCACAAAGACTCACAGAGATCACACAATAGATTATATAGTATCGAATTAAGCTAAGCCAATATATGTAATTGAAAGCAGTGCAGAAATTAAAAGAGTTGTAAATCAATTGGGAGAATATAGGCCCAGGGTTTTTCTCAGGAAATCAATGAATGCAGATAAACTAACTAGCAGGATTCAGATTTAGCGCAGTTCTTGAACTCAAATCACTAAGGTATAATTAACCAAATGTCGTTGCGAGAATTATCTAAATCTAAATCCTAGGAATTCCAAATCTCTTTGCGAATCCTAAAGTCTAAATCAGCTTTAATATTAGGTTTGATATGTTCACAAATCAATTAAACCAAATCTCTTTGCGAATAATCAATTTGCTCACCTAGGTTCTATCAGGTAATTAATCGCACTGTCGTGCCTAATCAATTATCCTAAGATCTAAGTTCCAGATTCGTCAACCTTGAATTAGCTTTGAACACAATCTAAGCGAAGAACTAATTCGGATGGTGAATCCTAAACAGATAATTAACCTAGCATTCAAAGAAATCCCTATGAGAAAACCCTAAACCTAAAGTGGATCTACTCAGACATGGTGAATGAAACAATCAACATAACGGAATAAATCATCAATAAAATAAGAATAACAAGAGGTTTTGAGATCTGCTTGTCTCAAAGGGAGATTCAGACTTGTCTCAAACCAAAGTAAAATCAAAGTATAGAAAATAAAGCTTCGCCTAACAGTGGCTGTAAAAATCCTATAAATAACCTAAAACACGAGTTGGGGTCTTCTTGTAATTATTGAAGACTTTTGGGCACTTTTGCAATTCTTCAAGTCTTGGAAAACTCGCGGGTTGTGTCTTGCTGCGATGAGTATCGATCGATACCAGGGGGTATCGATCGATGCTTGTCGTGAAATCAGGTACTCAGAAACACGACTTCAGCTTCTGCTCCAAACTGCTCCAGAAAGCTCCAATAATTCTAATAGTGCTCCAAACGTGCTAAGACCTGTAAAAGACTCTAAAAGACTACAAAACACTAGAAAGACTCTATAAAAAGGACTTATATCATGGCCTAAATAGGGTAAAAACCATGATATATCAATCAGGAACTTATTGCAAAAGATCAGGAGCTCGAAGTCCTTCGAGCTGAAAATGAGAAGATGACGGCCGAGTTGCTTGAGGCCAACAATACCCTTAGTCAGGTGGCCCTTAAGAAGTGGAAGGCTATGGATTTCCTGAAGTCCGAGAAAATGAGGCTCAGGGCTTCCCGAACTATGTGGGTGACTAAAGAGAGGGACCTTCGAAGGGAGACTGTGGCCACAGTCAATGCTCATCTCGGGAAGATAAAAGATTTTGTTGACAGGCTTGATGCGGCGAACAGCCGGCTGCTCATCTTCAGTCAAGTCATTGGTACCTTGACGTGCTTGACTCGGCTCGTGGAGAGGGGAACTTCTATTCCCCCGGCGACGCTTGACCACTACGCGACTGAAGAGAAGAAGATGAAGGACGAGATGTAGGCCTTAATTCTCGAGGAGCTTGAAGACGGAGATTTCATGATCACTCCGATCTCGGACGCCGGCATTCCTGGGTCCTCAGCTCGGTGCTGATGGAACCGAAGTACCAGTTGATATTAATGAGTGGGGCTTAATGGACTCAAGTATGGGCCCGATAATGTCTGAGGAGATCAGGATTCGCAATTCTCCTTAGTGCTCCCTTCTCTTGTTATTTGTATGTCACTTGCCCGAGAGCCTTCAATTGGATTTCTGCCCGCAGTGACTTTTGGTATTCTTTTTATGATTTGAACTTTTTGCCCAAAAGGGTTATTGATTTATGTATACTAATTTGTACTTAATTGATTTGGCTTTAATCAAAGTTTGTAAGGTTGAAAATGATATGATCCTCTCGAGCTTTGCTACGCACCGAGTTAGTGTCGTACAGAATACGGTCTTAGCCGAGGTACGTTACCAAATATCGGTTTTCGATCAATTCGAGATCGGCGATCGTTGAAGATCGGCTTATAGATTTGCGATTGTTGAGAAATCGGCTTATGAATTTTACGATTGTTGAAAAATTGTTATGTGATTTGCGATTGTTGGGAAATTGGCTTAGTTTTGCAAGGATGTGTCGTTCGGCTTTACCCCGGGATCTTAGCATGAGGCTGCGAAGGTTTGCTTATACTCAAGATACTCCGGGTCCTTAGATTGAATCTGAATGTGCAAGGTAGTTCGGCTTACGTGGTCTGGAATGTCTGGGGAGGGTTTCTAGTGCAGGATTAAGTTCTGGCTTTTGCGAGATGGATCTCGGCTTTTAAATCGTTTGCATACCTGAGGAGTACTATCAATCGTCTGGCCATGACGTCGATGTGTGAAATCGCGATGGTTTTACGTGCGAACTAAGGAATTCAGCTTAATTTTCATATGAACTGTTTCAAGTTCGGCGAACTGTGGTAGTTCAGTATTGTTTCGTTTTAATCACTTCGGATAGCCGTGCCAACTGATAAGTTTGACTTAAAAAGAGAACGAACTGAAGAGCTCGACGAACTGCGGTAGTTCGATTTTAAGTTTACTTAGTCGTTTCGGACTGTAATGTTTATTTCAAATTCTGATTTTGAAAAGAAGCGAACTGAAGAGTTCGGCGAACTGCGGCTGTTCGGCTTTAAGTTTACTTAGTTGTTTCAGACTATAATGTTAATTTCAAATTCTGACTTTGAAAAGAAGCGAACTGAAGAGTTCGGCGAACTGCGATAGTTCAGCTTTAAGAGGGTAAAGAGTTAATAAATTTTTATTAGAATCATAGCTGGACCCGAGATGGATTGCCTATGTACCTTCGACATGGATCAAGCCATTCGTAGTTCTTGTTACATCGGAGATAATAGTTTTTTTTTTGGCGGAGCCAAACTAATAGTAGAACCGTTTGAGGTTCATTGAATTACAAGATCTCGGGATTGGAGTTCCATCCATCTTCATAATTTCGTAGACGCCAGGTTTGACGATTCGCATTATCTGGTAAGGTCCTTCCCAGTTAGTGTCGAGTTTGCCGGCATTTTTCTCTTCCGTGTTCTGGTAGATTTTCCGAAGAACGAGATCGCCGTCCTTGAAATGTTGACCTCCGACCTTTTTGTTGTAGTAGCAAGCGGCTAAGTGTTCGTAATTCTGGATTTGGAGTAGCGCTTGTCCGCGATGTTCTTCAAGCGTGTCCAGATTATTAAGTAGCATCTCGTTGTTGAGATCAGGATTATGAGTCAGCATTGTTTGGCGTATGCTAAGGAAAAGGGGGATTGCCAGTAGATCGGTGAGGTGTTGTGCGGTGGGACCAGAGAACTCTGTCTAACTCATCGGCCCAAAATCCTTTCTTTGCCTCTAGTCGTTTTTTGAGGCCGTCGATAAGGGTTTTTTTGGTTGCTCCGGCTTAGCCATTCCATGGTGGGTACCTTGGGGTGGAGAAACTTAAGCGAATTTTCTACTCTGCATAAAAATCGCCGAACAATGCTGAGATAAATTATGGTATGTTGTCTGTGACAATCTCATATGGGACTCCGTGTCGGCATATGATGTATTTCCAAACGAATTTCTAGACATCATGAGCATGTATCTCGGCGTAGGATTCAGCCTCCACCCACTTGGTAAAGAAGTTAGTCATCAATAAAATGAACTACTTTTGACTGGTATATCGGCGGAGTGGGCTGATGATGTCCATTGCCCATCGCATAAAGGGGTAAGGGGTGGTCGAAGTGGTGAGTAGTTCGGTTGGGAGGTTAATCATTGGGTCGTGTCTTTGGTATTTGTCACATTTGGCGGCGAACTTTTCGCAGTCTGCTAACATTGTTGGTCAATAATAGCTCACCTTTTTATTTTCAGGGCCAGAGAGCATCCTCCGGCATGATTTATGTTGTCTCCATCGTGTGCCTTGCTCATGACTTCATGAATATCTTTCCCGGCGACGCATTTCAAAAGGACGCCCAAGGCGCTCCATCGAAATAGTTCACCGTCGAGAACGGTGTAATGGGCAGATCGCATTCTAAGTCGTCGAGCTGCCCACCTGTCACTTGGAACTATTCCATCGCAGATGTACACTTTGATCTCTATAGTCCAATCTTCGGATTTTCTTCTTCTTCGGCTTCGATGTCAATTGGGGCGTGGAGTTCTTCAGATATTTTGTCGTCTTGATCCGACTGACCTCATAGTACGGGATAATTTGTTGTATGCTTGGTTCCGATGTCCGTATCGGGTTCGGAGTCCGGAGTGTCCCTTGCTTGTCGTGGTTTGGGATTTTGACGGTAGGGTGAATCTCATAGTCACACCTACGTGTGGTCACATTACAAGTCTGGGTCGGTTCGATGCTAGGTCGTGAGATGCTTTTGACCGGGATCGTACGCCGGAGATGGGGATCAGAGCTTGACGCAAGGGTAGCGAGGGCATCGGCCGGGGTGTTTTCTTCGCGAGGTATCATAGTGAGGTTGAAGGTTTGGAATTCGGCAGCGAGCTCCTTTACCAGTTTTGAATATGCGTCCATGCGATCGTTCTTGCCGTTGTAATCGCCGTTGTATTGACTGGCGATAAGCTGTGAATCGTAGAATGCTTGTATGTGGTTTGCTTCAATTGCTTTGGCCAGTCATAGCCCGGCTAGAAGTGTTTCATACTCTGCCTCGTTTATTTGATGCTTAGAATTTTAGTCAGAACGATTGCTCGAGGATTTTGCAGTTTGGTGATTGGAGGCGTATGTCGACTCCCAAACCGCGATGCGATGAAGAACCATCGATGTGAAAAAGCCAGTTCTCCGTTCTTGGGAGCTCAATGACTGTTAGCTCTTGAGGTAACTCGATAAGGAAGTCGGCCAAAACCTGGGACTTGATGCTGGTTCTACTTTTGAATTCTATATCGTACAGACTTAGTGAGATTGCCCATTTTGCGAGTCTGCCAGATTGTGTCGGGCTGTGCAGAATCGTTCGCAGAGGTTGATTGGTGAGGACTGCGATCGAGTGAGATTGAAAGTAAGGACAGAGCATCCGAGCTGCTACAATCACAACGAGTGCGAGTTTTTCAAGTGTAGGGTAACAGGTTTCAGCGTCGTCTAGAGATTTGATGAGGTAGAATATTGGCTTTTGTTCACCTCAGTGTTCCCGAACTACAGCGCCGCTTATGGCTGACGCCGAGATCGCAATGTATAGGTAGAGAATTTCACCGTCCTCGTATTTTTTCAAGACATGTGGCGTTGACAAGTATTCTTTGAGCTGTTTGAATGCTTCTCCGCACTTTCCGTCCTACTTGAGTTCCTTGTTACCGCAGAGTAGTTGGTAAAATGGTAAGCATTTATCCGTAAATCAGGAGATGAATCTGTTAAATGCGGCTATTCGACCTGTCAGCCATTGTACTTCGCTTGTTCGGTACTCTCTTATTTTTTTGTTAGGTTTTTCTTTGCTTGTTCGGTACTCTCTTATTTTTTTCAGCCCGAGGGGCTTATTTGGCTATGTAATAATTTATGTTTTAACCTTCTTGTCTTTCGTGGCATTTTTAAATGAATTTGGCATATTCAAGTCTATTGATTTCGCCTTTATTGTTTATGCTCTTTTTATTACGAGTTCGGCTGTTGTGAAGTCGTAATGATATGAACTCCCAAAGGAACGCACACTCGAGATCGGTAGAAGAGCGGATAATCCTTGGATCCAAATTCGCGTAAAGAATTGGATAAGGCGGGGGAATGAACGGCTGCGTCAAGTGCTATGAACGGCACAAGGTAAACCTGGTTTTGATCTGTAGGCTAACCACCTAAGGATCAATTGTGACTCGTTGGCTAACCACCAAAGAATTAGTGAACACAAGGCTAACCACCTAGTGATCGGTTTGTGATCAAGAGGCTAACCACTCAATGATCGATTTGATTTCGTTGGCTAACCACCAAAGAGATCAAAAGTTCCAAAGGAACAAAAGAGAGAATTCTCTAAAAGATTTGTTTGATAAAAGATGAATAATTCTCAAAGAGTTACATGAGTTTATATAGAAAAGCAAGAGAAGTAGTCAAAGAGAGTATTCTCGGAAATGAAAGACATAGTTGCTTCTCTATCCTCTGAAATATCAGCACGGATCACAAGCGTTTCCATCTCTTGATAATAGTCCTCTACGTTGCGGCTTCCTTGAGATAGTTTTCTCAGCTTGCTGTGCAACTCTCGGTGATGGTGGCTTGGAACAAACCTCTTCTTCATGATCCTCTTCATCTCATTCCAAGTACTCACTGGTTCTTCTTCATCACGTCTCCTGGAGGTGACTAGTTGATCCCACCAGTTGAGAGCATAGTCACTGAACTCAGTCGCAGCTACCTTTACCTTGTTGATCTCGGTATACTATTGGCAGTTAAAGACCAATTCAATATTCTTCTCCCACTCCAAGTATGCATCCGGGTCACTTATCCCCTTGAAAGGTGGAATTCTGAGCTTGAGACCACCGAAGTTGTCTCTGCCTTCTCTATCACGCCTATGCCTTCTCTAGCAACCTTGAGTTGATTCACTCTCTCCGTTGTAGTAGCTGGCTGCGTCATCTTCACCATGCTACTCTTGTTGGTGTCAGCCTCCTCTACGAGCTCCCTTGGGCTGATTAACGCCTTGAGCTGGATCCCCGTTCTGTTCTTGTCGAAGAACATCAAACTTAGCATCCATCATATGTTCCATACGAGCCAGCATTGAATCCATCATGAGCTTGTTGTTGCGCATGACACTAGCTTCTGCTTCATCCTCAGCCATCTCGTCCTGCAAAAAGGAAACAAGACTCATCAGTAACTAGTTCTTGGCAAAAAGGAAAAACACAAGAAACAGGAAAAAAATTCAGGCTTGAAGGAACAGACTCTCTAGTCTTAAACAACTCACAAGCCTAAGCAACAACACCTAAATCAGAGAGACTCGATGAACACGGAAACAAAAAAAAAATGGAAAACTTGTTCTTCTTCTTACCCTAGCCGTCGCGAGCCTATAACCCTAACCCTAACTTTTTTTTTTTTTTTTTCAGACTCGACAGTTCAAAAGCTAGCAACTAAAGGTTACTAATGATGAATCCAACACATAAACTAAGAGAACAAGACTCGACTACCCTAGACTCCACGAACAGGAACAAAACTCAATAGAAAAAATTAAAACTGACTCGACACAAGCATGAAACGAGCTTACCCAGATACTTAGAGCGTTTGCTCTGATACCACGTGATATGAACCTCCCTAGATCGACACTCTTAGAGCTGGAAACGTAAAGGATAATCCTTGCAAGCAGATGAGCTTCAAGGCGTGTGGAGTTGAAGTGGTCGCACAGAGGGGATGATGAACCTCTGATATACCTTTGTTCTCTTAAGATATGACACACTTAAGAAGAACAAGAAGCATGGATATCACACACCAAACAAAATCGAAGAGAAGAAGAAGATGAACTCGTTTCTCCTCAAAGAAAAGCGGCTGCGCCGTTTATGATTAAATTCAAAGGTGGGGGAATGTTTATGTGTCGGCAATACAAGGGTTTATAAAACCAATATGTCGACACAAGCAAAGGAAAAATAAAAGAATAGTAAAAATAAAATAAAAGGGAAAAACACTTAAAATAGAAAAACAGAAAAGGAAAAAGGCCATGTGGGTCGAATTGGTGCATCTAGGCTTTGGCATGGCTAGTGGGCTGAGGTGTGGTGATCTATCCTTGCCTCGTTAAAAACCTATCTTTGCAAAACCCAAATGGGACAAAAACAAAGACAAGAAAAAAGAGTGCAAAGTTATATCACAAGCTCACTAGCCATCTTCAACTTGCATTAAAACTAGTGTTGATATAGTCGTGTTGATCTCTTGGTTTAAGTAGTCTGGTTGTCTCTGAATTTGGAGAGAATGCCAGCAACAGCTTCCTTGAGCTCCTTAGTTCTTGATCGAGTCATGGGGCCTGTTGAAATGATCAGGGGCTCCTTGGCTATCTTTTCCTCAGCACTAAGAGTTTCCTCGGCTAAATCTCCTCCGGAGAAGTTTCCCTCAGATAGGTTTCCCTCGGTTGGGACTCCCTCGGTTGAATCTCCCTCGAATTCCTCGGCTAAGCTCCCCTCGGATCCCTCGGATCCCTCAACTACGCTCCCCTCAGATCCCTCGGCTAAGTTTCTCTCGGTTCCCTCAGCTAAGTTTCTCTCAGCTAATTACTCCTCGTCGTGTATGCTTCTCATGATCATATCACTAGTCCTAGGCAAACCTAACTCAAAGTCCATCGAAATGTCGGTCCATGGTGCACTAGGAATCGGCAAAGGAGTGTACATACCTTGGGTTTGGCTCTTAGACTTAGCTAACTTACATGTGGTGCATCGGCTGCAAATCCTCTCCACATCACGCTTCATGTGTGGCCAAAAGAAATGGTCTTGCACAAAAGAAAGAGTTTTGGCCACCCCAAAGTGTCTCATCAAGCCTCCACCGTGTGCTTCCCTAACAAGAAGGTCTCGCAAAGAAGAGTAAGGAATGCACAATTGGTTCTCATATAATAAGAAACCGTCACTTCTAAAGTACTTTTCCGAAGCAAAATTTTCACAAGTAGGAAATACTTCCTAGAAATCAGGGTCGGTTGCGTATGCTCCCTTGATCATTGATATATCATGATTTTTACCCTGTTTAGACCATGATATAAGTCCTTTTTATAGAGTCTTTATAGTGTTTTGTAGTGTTTTATATTATTTTACAAGTCATAGCACGTTTGGAGGATTATTGAAAGTATTGGAACTTTCTGGAGCAGTTTGGAGCAGAGCTAAAGATCGTGTTGCTGAGTACCTGTTTTCACGGCCAGTATCGATCGATACCCCCTGGTATCGATCGATACCCATCGCAGCAGGACACGACCCGCGAGTTTTCCAAGACTTGAAGAATTGCAAATTGGTCCAAAAGTCTCTGATAATTACAAGAAGACCCCAAGTCGTGTTTTAGGTTATAAATAGGAGTTTTCAGCCACCTGTTTAGGCGATGCTTTTTATTACTTTGGTTAGAGACAAGTCTGATTTCCCTTCGTCCGAGATCAGATCTTTAAACCCTCTTTGATTATTTATTTGATGATTTATTCAGTTATGTCTATTGATTCAATTGCCATGTCTGAGTAGATCCACCTTAGGTTTAGGGTTTTCTCATAAATGATTTCATTGAATGCTAGGTTAATTATCTGTTTAGGATTCACCATCTGAATTATAGTTCTTCGCCTTAGGTTGTGTTCAAAGCTAATTCTAGGTTGACGAATCTGGAACTTAGATCTTAGGATAATTGATTAGGCACGACAGTGCGATTAATTACCTGATAGAACCTAGGTGAGCAAATTGATTATTCGCAAAGAGATTTGGTTTAATTGATTTGTGAACATATCAAACCTGATTTTAAAGCTGATTTAGACTTTAGGATTCGCAAAGAGATTTGGAATTCCTAGGATTTAGATTTAGATAGTTTTCGCAACGAGAGTTGGTTAATTATATTTTAGTGATTTGAGTTCTAGAACCGTGCTTAATCTGAATCCTGTTAGTTAATTTAGCTGCATTAATTGATTTCCTGAGAAAAACCATAGGCCTATATTCTCTCCATTGATTTACAACCTTTTTAATTTCTGCACTGCTTTCAATTACATCTGTTTCACTTAGCGTAATTCAGCATCTAGAATCTATTGTGTGTTTCTGTGAGTTCTTGTGTTCGACCCCTAGCTATACTACGACAACTGCTTTAGTACTGTTAGGGTATTAAATTGAGCATATCAATTTTGGCGCCGTTGCCGGGGACTCAATTCGCCATTAGATTTTAGGTGTAGAGTTTCGACTGAGTTCGTCAGTATCGATCGATACTGACTAGTATCGGTCGATACTAGGGCGATTTCTTTGTTGATATCGATCGACACCACTTGGTATCGATCGATACGCAACGTTTTTTTGGTTACTAACGCGTCTTACCTAGTGTGTTTCAGGTGTGAATTTGGAACGTGCAAACGGGAAGACGAAGCAGACATCAGAGATGAGCAACACAGCGATATTAAGACCTGATGCAGTTGGAACCGCCGTTGTTCCTCCTGCTGTTGTTGATGAGACTGTCGCGCCAGCTGGGCGCGCCAACGTTGGAGATGATGCAGTGGTTAATCGTGGTCGAACGATTGGTGAGTACAACATGCCTCATCAGTATTATACCAATCGATCAGCGATCCGCATTCCTACGTTTCAGAGGAACGACTTCGAGCTAAAGCCTGCCTACTTTGCTCTTGTGGAATCGCATCTCTTTCATGGCCTCCCTCATGAACATCCTATGGACCACATCGAGACATTCGAAGATTTGGTCACTAGCGTGAAATACGAAGGAGTGTCCAATGAATTCCTTTTCTGTAAGCTGTTCCCATATTCTCTTGGTGGGGAAGCTACTTACTGGCTAAAGCAGTTACCTCCTGGATCACTGACTACGTGGGAAGAGATTAAGAGCGCTTTCCTGAACAATTTTTTTGATGATGCGAGATCCGAGGAGCTCAGGACAAGATCTCTAAATTTTCTCAAGGAGAAACTGAGGGACTTAAGGTTGCTTGGGTGCGATTCAGATCTTATCAGAGGGATTGTCCGCATCATGGGTTCGATATGGTTCAGTTGCTGAATTTCTTCTTCAGAGGGATTGACTGTAGGTACCAGATGGCATTGGACTCTGCTAGCAATGGAAATTTCTTTACCAGATATCCTGACGATGCTTATCAGTTGATAGAGAACTTTGCATCTAGCCATAGCGCCAAGAATGCAGACTTTGAGAGAAGGAAGCAGGCTGAGAGCATGGATGGGTTGCAGATTGCTGAGGTACAGGCGAAGCTGGATTTAATGCATAATTTGTTGATGGGTAGGCAGAAGAAGACTGTTCGATTTGCTGAAGAAAATGCAGGTGAACATGTTAACTACGTTGGTGGAGCTGGATCTCAGGATCAAAGGTATCAATACCCACCCACGCCAGACAGAGCTTCTAAAAACAGGATAGAATCCATGCTTGAACAGCTTCTTCACGGACAGCAGCAGATGACAACAACTTTCAACGGGAGGTTGGATACCTTGTACCCTGATCTGAATAGCAAAATCGAGGCTCTCAGTGTTCGTCAGACGATTTTGGATACACAATTAGCCCAGACTGCCAAGATTTTAGCCAATTCTACCAAGAACGACGAAGAGGATCCTGAAATCTCCAAGGTATCGATCGACACCACCGAGTATCGATCGATACCAGCCCAAACCCTTTCTCGAAACGTGTCAAAGTCCCAAGTATCGATCGATACCTTATCTGGTATCGATCGATACCCCTCGCAGATCGAACCAGAATTGATGAGACCACCTGAGTTGATTGAAGAAAGGGGCTACAAGCCTAGAGTGCAATGTCCTCGACCACCTCTACTGACGCAGCTGACTAAGAGGGAAGATCCAGGAATCTTCTCAGTTCCATGCTCTATCTCTGGAGCTAAATTCAAGGAGTCTCTCGTCGACTCAAGAGCTAGCGTTAATGTCATGTCAAGGGCAATTGCAGAGAGGTTGGGAGCTGATATTCGATCTCCCAAGACATCTATCACATTCGCGAACTCTTCAACCTCAACTCCATATGGTGCAATCACTGATTTACTTGTCACAGTGGGAGGTTGTCTGGTCCGAACTGATTTTCAAGTTGTTGAGATGAGTGATAGATCTATTACGCAGCTGATTCTTGGACGACCGTTTATGGCCACGGTTGGGGAGATTATGGATACGCCAAGCAAGAGAATCTTGTTCTCGTACATTGACAAGGAGGTGTACTACGAAGCCATCCCCATTAGAAGAACTCCTACACATATATCTTGCATCACCATTGTCACAGGAGAGACGTTGGTAACTGATCTTTTAGAAGAACCTCCTGACGAGCCAACTTTCACAGACGTTCTAGATAGTCATTTTGTTCTCATCACGAAGGACGTCGAACCAGTTAAGGCAAAGGAGAAGGTGAAGAGCAAAGAAGTGAAGGGTGTTCCCTCTGTGACTTTAACCCCTCAGAAGTGCGATGGAGATTCAATTCGATATAAGGTGAAATGCAAGGGAACTTCGAAACCATTCTCCAAAGCACGAATTCTTCTCACTTCGGAGCTGAAAGAGAAAGGACAGGAGTTTGTGGACAGCATGCTGAGCAGAACTCTGACGCTAGCAATGTCAAGTTGTGGAGCCTGTTTTGATGCAAGCTCGCACTCTTATCCAGCCTGAAGGGCGTTACAGTCAAGCTATTGACGTTAAACGAGCGCTTGGTGGGAGGCAACCCACTGGTGAGTCTTGTGTCTTGTGTCTAAACGTGAAACAGATTTGACGAGCAGTATCGATCGATACCTGGCCGTATCGATCGATACCAAGTGCCGTAAAAAGGAGCATCTGGGCTGCTGTTCGCTGCCGCTGCACGACTGACGCTGATCCATCGTCCCAGCCTGGATCTTCACACACCGCACCTGCTGATGATGAGAGCGATTCCGAGGAGACGCAGGATTAGTCTTATCTGATCTTC
>PKML01036225.1:0-15976 GCA_002933935.1 Eutrema yunnanense
CGCAAAACCCAGTGGGATAAAAACGAAGGTTGGGAAAAGAGCACCAAACGACTTAAAAACCCAACTAATGACCTTCCTTGGGCCTAAGTCATCTCTGGTGAAGTGAAATCGACCATAGATAAGTGGGCCACGAGCCTGGGCTTGATGAGTGGCCACTTAGTGTTATCGGCCAGCAAAGGATCCAGCCGATATGTCTTCAGTGTTTGGACGTTCTGGTCCGAATGGTAAGGATTCTTGGGCTGATCTTTAGTGTTCTGGAAACTAGACTCAAAGAGCTTCAAATCCATATGTGGATCACCTTCTGGATCATCCGAGATCATGAGTGGATCCTGCTTCAAAGAATCGTCCCAATAACTGCTCGCAAATGGGCTTAGCGGACTAGTGTCCGTCTTGAAGAAACCTTCTTGTCTGAGCTGGTCCATGAACATGTTGAACTTCTTTTCCATGTCCCTGCTCCTGGTTCTAGTCACTGGTACACTTGGTACTAGTGGTGCTTGTATGACTTGGGTCGTTGACTCGATGTCCTCATAAACACCATCCTGAAAAGCCGATACATAAAGTCAATATCGCCCAATTTCGGGAAGACCAGGAAACCGAGTATCAGGCAGAGAGAGCTAAGGAACGAACTGAGAAACGTGCGCATAAGATTAATGAGTCAAATCCTACTCCTAAACATCTCATGGACCCTATTTCTCCAAAGCAGCTGCGTGGCTTTGAGAAGATGGTACGAAGGATTTACCCTGCACAAGTTAGAAAGACAGACATAAAAAGAGGATCCATACACAGAGAAACCGTCCATGAAAACCTCCATTATGTCCTCAATCAAGTCAGTGAAAATCGACATCATGCATCGCTGGAATGTTGTTGGGGCATTGCACAAGCCAAATGGCATTATGCGATAAGCAAAAGTGCCATAAGGACATGTGAATGTAGTATTTTCCTGGTCGTCTGGGTGGATGGGAATCTGAAAGAAATCAGAATAACCATGTAGAAAACAATAGTAGGGGTGGTTAGCCAATCTTTCAAGCATCTGATCAATAAAAGACAAAGGAAAATGATCTTTACGAGTAGCGACATTCAACCTCCTATAGTCAATACACATCCTATGCCCTGTGACAGTTCTAGTTTGTATCAACTCATTTTTCTCATTTTTAACAATTGTCACACCACCTTTCTTTGGCACAACATGGACTGGGCTCACCCAAGTACTATCAGAGATAGCGTATATGATGCACGCCTCTAGAAGTTTCATTATCTCCTTCCTTACAACATCTTTTAGATTCGGGTTTAACCGTCTCTGATGTTCTATCGAAGTCATCTACATTCTATGCATGCAAAGGTCAGGTGAAATCCCTGTGAGATCATCTAGTGAGTAGCTTAAAGCTCTACGATACTTTCTAAGCTCATACAGAAGCAAAGCAGTTTCCACATTGTTCAACTAAGCATTGATGATCATAGGGTAAGTGGAATTAGGGCCAAGAAATACGTACCTTAGTCCAGCTAAGAGTGTTTTGAGCTCCATCTTTGGAGCTTTTAGTTCGCTCCACGGGTCAGCATAAGGCGCAAGAAGACTTGCTGATGGAGGCGTCTCTGCGGCTCCATCTAAACTGATGTACTCGACTATCTTCCCCATTGTCTGGCTTGAGTTCAGCATCTTAGCATAACCGTCCGCATCGTCCCTTATAAACCCATGCTCACTCTCTGCCTTTGTCAAAACAGTCTCCAACGGGTCATCGACTATAATCTCTTCAACCACTTCATCATAGATTTCTAGTGAGTCATCTATTGAGAACGTCTGACCGTCCAACATAGGCTTTTTCAACATCTTATCTATCTCAAACTTCATGACAATATCTCCTAGGTGGAGATCTATGCGCCCGTTCCTCACATCTATGATGGCTCCTACTGTACACAAGAAAGGTCTTCCAAAATGAAAGGATCCTTTGGTTCTTCATCCAGCTCTAGAACCACAAAATCTGCAGGAACAAATGCATTGCCAATTCGCACATGTAGATCCTCAAGAACACCAACATGCAGCTTCACAGAACGATCGACAAACACTAGAGAGATATTAGTTTGCTTGAACTTTGTGAATCCAAGCCGCTTAGCCACATAGTATGGCATTAGGTTGATGCTTGACCCAAGATCACATAAAGAGCAAGCAAAAGTCGTTGCCCTAATCTGCACAGAGAGAATAAATTTTCCTGGGTCGCCTAGCTTCTTTAGCATCTTGTTTTGGAGGACATCACTGCAATCCGTAGAAACCATCATGACGTTATCTTCAGTAGACACCTTACTTGTCACTAAGCTCTTCATATACTTCTTCAATGAAGGTATCATTTGGATTGCATCAACAAGATGAAGCTTCACCATAAGATCATTCATCATTTCCTTGCACTTGGCTTCTTCTAGGTCTTTACGCGACTTCCTTGGACGAGTAGGCTAGGGGATCCTTGGGGGTGTAGACGCGTGTAGGGGGTAGCACATGTGGCTCATCTGTAGCATCTGCACTTGTGAAAGCCTTCTCATTTTCGGCTGTCTTCTTGTCAACCTCTCCTATATCAATGACGACATCAGCATCTTCTCCTTTCCGTGCAGTCGGTTCCAACTCCTTCCCACTTCTGAGTGTAATGGCGTTGAAGAACTCATTCCTTGGATTTTGCTCTACTTTTCCTGGAAGAGTTCCATGGGGTCTCTTGATTGCTTCAGCAGTTTGAGTAGCCTGAGTATCCAGCTTCTTCACATGAGTACACACATCTTCACACTTGTTGTTGAGATCGTTGTACATGTTATCAACCTTGACATTGATCTCTTTAGCAGATTGATGTTGATTGAGCAGGAGTTGTTGCATTAAAACTTTAAGCTCATCCTGAGATTCATTTGCGGAGCTTGCAGGAGCATGGAATGGGGCAGGTTTTGTTGTCTGGAAGGGATTGAACGGTTGTTTCTGCTGGAACCCACCTTGAAACCTTTTCTGGACCTGGAAACCTTGAGAGAATCCTGAGACGCCTGCGTTTTGCACAAAAGTTTTCCCTTGGGGGTGTTGAACTTGCTGGGGGTAGACTTGATCCTGGGGATTCTCGACGTTGGTGCTTCTGTAAGACATATTCAGATGGTTCCTGTAATTCTTGTTGAAACCTCTGTTCTGCATGTACCCTTGTCCACTAACGTAGTTCACCTCCTGTTGCTCATTAGTTTCGTCTTCAGCTAATCCCTGATAGATCATTTCATCTCCTGCCTCCTCGCAAGACTGCACACTTCTCTGATTTCCCTTCAGTAGCAAGTTCACTTTCGCAGTCAGCTCATCAATCTTCTGCGAATCCACACCGTTGACACGTTTAGACATGTCGTACTCAGGACATCGATTTCCAAAACTTGAAGCCAAGTTCTCTATCAGCTGGTACACCTCTTTCTTAGTCTTAGTCATGAAATCTCCACTGCTTGCATCATTAAGGGCGTTCTTATAGTCCCAGTCAACTCCATCGTAGAAGATGCTTAGAATCTGCTCATCTGAGTACCCATGATAAGGGCACTCCCAGCGGTACTCTACGAACCTCTCCCAAGCTTCGCAAAAAGACTCTCCCGCGTGCTGTTGGAAGGTGGTGATTTTATTTCGCAGTGAAGCTATCTTAGACTTTGTGTAGGAGTGGTCCAAGAATGTAGCTCTGCATTCTTCCCATGTAGTAAACGACCCAGGTGGAAGTGACTTGAGCCATCTTAGCGCCTTGTCCGCCAAAGAGAAATTGAAGAGCTTGCACTTGAGGTAATCGGCTGGTACCCCATTCGACTTGGTAGTGCTGCAGATTCCTTCAAAATTTTCGATGTGGTCCATTGGATGCTCTGCAGGTAAACCATGGAACATGTGCTGCTTCACCAATGCAATCATCTGAGGTTAAATCTCATAATCTTGCCTCGTAATAACCGGTGGACGGATAACAGCTCGGTTATGGTAGAAGACATGAGGCGTGTCAAAGTCTCCAATGCCAGGTTGTTGTTGTTGCTGCTGTTGCTGTTGTTGCAATTGTTGCAACTGCTGCACTTGTTGTTGTAGTCTCTGGAGTTCGCAGATGCAGCGTTTTGTTGGTCGTTGTTCTGATCGTCCATGATGACAGGAACTGACCTTGCTCTCCAATTCGTTCGTTCTAACCTTGCTAGCTCTTCGTTGCTGAGCTCGCGAAGGTTTTCAGAGCCCCTGCTTCTGGTAACTCTATTAAGCTTTTCTGTTAGTCACCTGAAACACACAAGTGATCAAGGTAGAATATGTTAGTAAATCTTAGACTAGATTTCAAATTCAGAATTGAAGGTACTGCTATTGGTCCCCGGCAACGGCGCCAAATTGATTTAGGTGTTTTACCAAGTCAATTAATAACTAAAGTTCACACTACCGCAATCGTAACGGTATGTCAATGCAGTACTTTAGGATCGAATCCACAGAGACAAAGGTTACACTACGATTCTCACGAGATGAAATTAATCTAAGATGATAATAATGTTTGATTTGCAAAGTAATGAAAATAACTAAAACCGTTGTAAATTCAATAAGAGAAAAACGTTAGGTCGAGGGTTTCTTCGCAAGAATCCATAGATTATGAATCAAACAACTATTCAAGGAACGATTAAACAGAAGTTTCAAACTCAAACATAAATATCTAACCAATCCACTTCCGTGGCATTGATTACTAAATCTAGCAACCTAAAATCCTAATTTCTGTTGACCCTAGAGTTCTAGACCAGCATTAACAAATAGGTTCAATATGTTCACGAATCGCCTTAACATCAACTTCCGTTGGCTAAGTAAAATTCGCTCGCTTATGTTCTTTCTAGCAACCTACAACACGTCCGTAGTATATATTAAACCATAGATCAGAGGCAAAGCGGTCAACCTAGCCTAAGAAGTAAACACAACAATAAGTGAAAACCACAAAAGATAATTCCCTATATGTGTCTAATTCAATGATTCATGGATCTCGTTGAAACCCTAAACCTATTTATGAAACTACTCATACATGGTAGCAGAGAACAAGCAGAAAGACGAAGAACTCATAATATAAATCAAGGAGGGGAAATGGTTTAGAATTCGTCTTAATAGATGCAAAGATTCTTCATCAAAGCTTACAATATCAATGGCCAAAAATCTGAATAGAATAGAAAGCGGTAAAAAGAGAGATCGCCTAAAAGTGGCTAAAATTAATGTATATATAGGGTTTTGGGCGGATTAGGTCAAAGTAGGATGTTTCCGGGGCAAAACAGGAAAATTAGAAATTTCATTTTCTTCTCGCCGACTTACATCGATCGATTTTGGACTCTCTGGGCATGCTCCATCGATCGATGCACTCTTTGCATCGATCGATTTCGGTGCTTCTGATGGTGTTGCATCGATCGGCTTCAATTGTGCATCGACCAACTTCACTCATGCATCAGTCGATTTGAACTTCTCTGGTGATGTCACATCGATCGATGCACTCCTTGCATCGATCGATTTGGACTTCTTTGATGGTGATGCATCGATCGATGCACTCCTTGTATCGATCGATTTTGCTCTTTTCTGAAGTGTTCTATGCATCTTTGCCCACGTAACTCCAATTTCTTCCTTAAACGCCTTTTTATTTGAGACTCTAAAACGAACTTTGACTTGATAAAATACTCAAAAGAAACACCAAAACATGTGTTAGAAAACGGTAAAAACCAAGCATATCATAGAACATAAGTCACAAATATTTTCTCTTCATATCTCTTCTTCATTACATAGTTTTCTACTTAAATAGAGAAGTACAAGAGTTGAAACAATAAACGTGACTAGTAGTGCCACTAATCCAACCACTAGCAAAGTGGTTTCTTGTTTTAGGGAAATAGAGTAGTGCCCCATCAACTTACATGACTGTTGTTCCATTCCGATTGGAATCTGTAACAGAGTTTTTCACAAAAGGTTTATAGATTTTGTAGATAATAAGTTGATATATATATATATATATATATTGTGTAAACATGACTCTGTTTCAGAGAAACTACTTCCTTTGAAACCGTTTAGGTGATTGCTTATGAAGAGATGGTGATGATCATAAGAGTCCTCGATCACACTGTTAAGTAATGGATTATCTGGTTATGACATTTTAGAGAAAATATATCTCAAATTGTCTACATTTTGTTCCTCTTTGTTTTCTCATGTTCTGCTTCACGGTCTACGTTTTCTGTTAGTCTTGGGTTGGTGAGAAGAAATCATGGACGGTGGATTTCTTTGGGAGTTGGTGGCACTCAAAGTCAACAAAAGGATGCAAGTTTCTTCAACAATTGTGGCTTTCACCAAACCCTCAACATCTATAAATACCAAAGCTTTGAGAGAAAGAAAGATCATCCCAAAAACAAAAATCCCAAACAAGAAGAAGAGAAAGGGATAGTGAGAGAGAGAAAGAAAAAAAAATATTCTTCTTTAGAAATTATTTTCTTTGTGAGAAATTAAGAGTAATTTCTCCAGTGTATGTGGGTTCGGATGTGAGTTGAGAGTGGTGTAAAATTTCTCGGTTAATAATAAAATATCTGCAGCAGGTCTGGAGACGTAGGCAAAGTTGGCCGAACTCTGTTAACAAATTGTGTGTGTCTTATCGTTCTCATAATTCTGATTTATCAGAAATTTGACGATCGGAAATTTGGCGCTATTTCCTAACAACTGGTATCAGAGCGCGGGTTGGGTGATTTCGGTAAAATTTCATGCGAGGTTACTGTTTACGTGAATAGTGAATTCGTGAATAGTGAAATTTTGTTGGCGACATCGGTTTGTCGACGGAGGTGTTCAAATACACGGTGATTCGCAAAAATAATCAGAAACGATGGGAGGCGAAGATGGTTCGGCACACGGTATCGAGAAATTTGACGGTACATATTATGCATTTTGAAGAATGCAAATAGAAGATTATCTGTACGGAAGGAAGCTTCATCAACCACTGAGCAAGAAGCCTGAGAAGATGGATCAGGAAGAGTGGGATCTCCTTGATAGACAGGTTCTGGGTGTTATTAGGTTAACACTGTCGAAAAACGTTGCTCACAACGTTGCGAAGGAGAAGATCACGAAAGGGCTCATGAAAGTTCTCTTGGATATGTATGAGAAACCTTCAGCAAATAACAAGGTATTTCTCATGAAAAAACTCTTCCACTTGAAGATGGAAGAAGGTGGCCCTGTTGCAGCACATGTGAACGAGTTCAACACGATTGTCAACCAATTATCATCCGTTGAAATTGAGTTTGATGATGAAGTGCGAGCTTTGATTTTGCTGGCATCTCTGCCAAATAGTTGGGAGCCAATGAGGGCAGCGGTTAGTAATTCTGTGGGTACTCATAAGCTTAAATTTAATGATGTTCGAGATCGTATCCTTGCGGAAGAAGTTCGTAGGATAGACTCTGGCGAAACATCAATGAGCTCTGCTTTCAACGTGGAAAACAGAGGCAGAAACAACCGGAATAGAGGCAGATCAAAGTCAAGGAATGGAAGAAGTCATTCCAAATTCAAGCAGCCTACTGAATGCTGGAATTGTGGAAAGACATGCCACATCAAAAAGAATTGTTGGGCACCACCGAAGAAGGAAGACAACAAGGGAGGCGGAGCCAATGCAGTCACACATGAAATTGTTAGTGTCTGTTGATTCTCCAAGAAAAAGTGAAGCTCATGATGCAGCTGTAAACACCACCAAAGCATCGATCTCCTATGTTGATAGCCCGATCGATTCTTGGGTTCTTGACTCAGGAGCATCATTCCACACCACACCACACCACAACATTATGGAGAATTATGTTGCAGGAAATTATGGAAATGTATATCTAGCCGATGGTTTACCTTTGGACCTAGTTGGTATTGGAGATATCAACTTGAAGATGTCAGATGGACGCGTGTGGAAGATCACAAAGGTTAGACATGTGCCAAAGTTGATGCGAAATCTGATCTCAGTAGGACAACTTGATGATACATGGCACACTGTCAATTTTGGTGGTGGAGCCTGGAGAGTAAAGAAAGGTTCTATGTTGGTTGCTAAAGGTCATAAAAGAGGCACTCTTTATATGACGATGAGTTATCGAGATACATTTGCTGTTGTCGAGAAAGCCAAATAAACCAAGTTGTGGCATTGTAGATTGGGACACATGAGTGAGAAATGCATGAAGCTTTTGATAGCAAATGGCATGCTTCCGGATCTGAAGACGGTGGATCATGAGATGTGTGAAAGTTGCATCCTTGGAAAACAGAAACAGGTTAGTTTCTCAAGAGAAGGTAGAGACCCAAAATCTGAGAAGTTGGAGCTGGTGCACACTGATGTGTGGGGACCCGCAACTGTCGCATCGCTAGGAGGTTCGTACTACTATGTGACCTTTATTGATGACTCCACAAGGAAAGTGTGGGTCTACTTCATGAAGAACAAGTATGGAGTGTTTTCGGTTTTCAAAAGATGGAAAGCCATGGTTGAGATTGAGATGAATCTCAAGTTGAAGTGCCTAAGGTCTGATAATGGTGGAGAGTACATTAGCGAAGAGTTCATAAGATAGTGCGCTGATAATGGGATAAAGATGGTGAAGACTATTCCTGGAACACCTCAACAAAATGGAATAGCTGAAAGGATGAACAAGACCTTGAATGAGCGTGCAAAGAGCATGAGATTGCATTGTGGATTGCCTAAGACATTTTGGGCGGATGCAATCAATACCGCAGCCTTCTTAATAAACATATGACCGTTTGTTCCATTGGGATTCAAGATCCCTGAAGAAGTTTGGAGCGGAAAGAAAGTAAATCTTTTTTATCTAAAAGTGTTTGGCTGCTTAGCTTATGTTCATGATGATAATGCTGCAAGAAGTAAACTTGATGCCAAATCTAAGAAGTGTTACTTCATTGGTTATGGTAACACGGAGTTCGGTTACCGGTTTTGGGATGACAAAAATCGGAAGATCATCCGCAGCAAGAATGTTGTGTTTAATGAAGGAGCCTTGTACAAGGATAAGCAAAAAGAAAGCTCAGAAAGGAAGGAGTCTGTAGCTGTTGATTTGGGAGATATCCAAGCACCAGAGTTGCAACAGGATACCACAACATTAGAAGAACATATTTCTCAAGAAGAGAATAGTGAGGCAGATGAGAATGATGATTCCGAAGAGATCCCACATACGCCAGTTACAGAGTTGCGACGGTCAAACAGAATCATCAAGAAACCTGTAAGATTTTCTCCATCGCTCAATTACATTCTACTCACAGATAGAGGCGAGCCTGAATGTTATAAAGAGGCAATGCAAGTTGATGAATCGATTAAGTGGGAGCTTGCAATGAACGATGAGATGGACTCGTTGATGTCCAATCACACGTGGGAGTTAGCTGAGTTGCCTAAGGAGAAAAAGGCATTGCACAACAAGTGGGTCTACCGAATAAAAAAAGAACATGATGGAAGCAAGCGTTATAAAGCGAGGCTTGTTGTGAAGGGATTCCAACAAAAAGAAGGCATAGACTACACATAAATCTTCTCTCTTGTAGTCAAGTTGGTGACAATTAGAAATGTTCTTGGCCTGGTAGCAAAGGAAGACTTACATCTTCAACAGATGGATGTAAAAACAGCATTTCTTCACGGTGATTTGGATGAAGAAATCTACATGAATCAACCCGAAGGCTTTGAGGTCAAAGGAAAGGAAAAGCTTGTCTGTAAGCTTCAAAGGAGTTTGTATGGCTTGAAACAAGCTCCAAGGCAGTGGTATAAAAGGTTTGACAGCTTCATCAAAGGTGCTGGTTTCTTGAGGTGTGAGGCTGACCACTGTTGTTATTTCAAGAGGCTTGAAGAGTCCTACTTGATATTGCTCTTGTATGTTGATGACATGCTTATAGTGGGAGCAGACTTGCATGAGATCAACAACTTGAAGACGAAACTCTCAGAATAGTTTGCGATGAAAGACCTGGGAGAAGCAAGACAAATTCTTGGGATGAGAATTAGTAGAAGCAAGGAGGATCTTAAGTTATCTCAAGAGGAGTATGTGAAGAATGTCGTCAAGAGGTTTAATATGGATGACGCGAAGCCAGTTAGTACTCCCTTGGCAAGTCATTTTAGGTTATCCAGAGATCAGTCCCCATTGATTGAAGACGAGATGGCATATATGGATAAAGTTCCATATGCTTCTGCTATTGGCAGCCTGATGTACACGATGGTATGTACAAAGCCATACATTTCACTTGCAGTGGGAGTCGTTAGCAGGTTTATGAGCAATCCCGGCAAGGAACATTGGGAAGCTGTTAAGTGGATTTTCAGATATCTGAAGGGAAATCCAAGTTTATCATTTTGTTTCATGAAGTCTGAGATGCGATTGCAGGGATATGTTGATGCTGACAATGGAGGTGACATTGACAGTAGGAAGAGTACATCCGGGTATGTCTACACTTTTGGTGGTAGTGCAATTTGTTCGGTTTCAAAATTGCAGAAAATTGTAGCTCTATCAAGTTGTGAAGCTGAGTATGTTGCGGTGACAGAGGCAACAAAGGAGATGATTTGGTTACAATCATTTCTACGAGAGCTAGGTCGCGACCAAGAGAAAAAATGTGTTATACTGTGATAGTAAGAGTGCCATTGATTTGGCAAAGAATCCAGTTTACCATGCTCGGACAAAGCACATATAACTTCGGTATCATTTCATCATATCAACTTTGGAAGATGGAATTTTGGTGCTTGAAAAGATCCCATGAAGTAAGAATCCGGCAGACATGCTAACAAAGGTCGTGCCATACGATAAGCTGAGGTTGTGTGCAACCTCAGTTGGCTTGCTAGAGTAACAAGCCTAGAAGACCTACTGCATTGATCAAGGTGTGAAGACATATTGAAATCAGTCTTCAAGTGGGAGATTGTTATTCTTGGGTTGGTGAAAAGAAATCATGGACGGTGGATTTCTTTGGGAGTTGGTGGCACTCAAAGTTAACAAAAAGGATGCAAGTTTCTTCAACAATTGTGGCTTTCACCGAACCTTCAACATCTATAAATACCAAAGCTTTGAGAGAAAGAAAGATCATCCCAAAAACAAAAATCCCAAACAAGAAGAAGAGAAAGGGATAGTGAGAGAGAGAAAGAAAAAAAAAATTATTCTTTAGAAATTATTTTCTTTGTGAGATCTCTTCGGAATCATCATTCTCATCCGAAATTATTTTCTTTGTGAGATTCTAGCAAATTATTCTTTAGTAATTTCTCGAGTGTATTTGGGTTCGGGTGTGAGTTGAGAGTGGTGTAAAATTTCCCGGTTAATAATAAAAGATCTGCAGCAGGTCCGGAGACGTAGGCAAAGTTGGCCGAACTCCGTTAACAAATTGTGTGTGTGTCTTATCGTTCTCATAATTCTGATTTATCGGAAATTTGACGATCGGAAATTTGGCGTTATTTCCTAACATTTTCTTCAGGTCCATTGTTGTTGTTGTTGGGAGTTTTCGGGAATCCTCCATTGATATAATATCTCCTAAGGGTAAATCTTTCTTAGAGACATTTCCTGATGTAGCTTCATGGTACACTTCAGAATCATCCTTAACTTGTTGTCCTGTCACAATCAAATTCTCTTGATTGAGTTTGCTAGAATCTTGAATGCCAACATTCTTCAAACTTGCTATCTTTTGTGGATTTGGATTCAAAAAGATTCACATTTTTGATAGAATCTTTCTCGTGGAATAAGAAAATTTCCTGCATCATAGGCACACCCTCGTCTACATTATGAGTAAGCTCTTTGTAGTTACTAACTACAATCTTAGGCAATTTGCAAGCCATTACGTTCTTGTCCGTATAGAAAACCGAAGGATCCTCTAGAAGTAGACCATTAGAGTTTTTCTCTCTTTCCTCATTCTTAGAGTCAATTTTGAATTTAGAAGAATGGTGTCCAGACATGTTTCCATCGCTCTCTTTCTACCATTCATCGCTTCTTATATCTTTGAACAATTAACATCGAGTTTCCTTTTGGTTTTCCAGGATCTTAAGCTCTGCATCTTCTTCGCTATTCTCTATCGAATTTCCAAACGCGTCATTGTTGTCTGGAAGTGATGGGGCACTACTCTCTTTCCCTAAGTGGCACTACTAGTCACGTTTATTGTTTCAACTCTTGTACTTCTCTATTTAAGTAGAAAACTATGTAAGGAAGAAGAGATTTGAAGAAAAAATATTTGTGACTTATGTTCTAAAACTAATGTTCTTGATCAATATTGATATTCCTATCAAATGGACATATCAATTGGTATCATAACCATAATCCATGGCTCCAATCTTCGATATCTATTACGACGATGAAGAACCATCAATGGTAGTTCTACTTGCAGCCATGAAGGAAGAGTTCATTGCTCTTCGACGTGGGCTAAAAGAAGAGATGAAGGAGATTGTGCAATATGTGGAGGACGAGCAGCTGCTTGGAGAAGGACGGTGAAGATGATGAAGTCAATGAAGAAGGTGAATAAGCCAAACCGCTCGGCCAAAAGAATCGAGGATAAGGCCACGATGGAGATTCCAACCGAATCTCGACAGTTGGAGACTTCTTCACTCAAACCATTGGCGATTTCACCACCAAAACGCCGACGAGCTCGAATGGATCCGATTAGACGATGTCATCACACTGCTCGAGCTAGAAAACCAAGAAAGTGTAACCGATCCATCTCGTCTAAGCTTAGACGTGGGGTTGGCTTTACACAACCTCAAAAAAATGGTCAGCTCCTTCAATCTCCTTCCTTAAGATGGAGGGTCAATGCTCAACCTAGTTGTGTGAAGGGTAGAATTGGAACAAACGGAAGTTGATCGTGGATGGATTGTGTTCAAAAACCTTGAGGACAAGGTTCTTTGGAGGATGGAGTATTGATGGGGCACTACTCTCTTTCCCTAAAACAAGGAACCACTTTGCTAGTGGTTGGGTTAGTGGCACTACTAGTCACCTTTTTTGTTTCAACTCTTGTTCTTCTCTATTTAAATAGAAAACTATGTACGGAAAAAGAGATATGTAGAGAAAATATTTGTGACTTATGTTCTAAAACTAGTGTTCTTGATGAATATTGATATTCCTATCAAAGGGACCAATCATAATTAAGTATGGTGAAAGCTGAGAAGAGACAAGTTCGAAAGGAGAAAGGATGGAGACATTACTCTCTTCTTCTCTGTTGTAGATTCTGATGGTTTCTACTTGTAGGCTCTATTTAATTTACAGACTGAGAGTGCTCTTTTAGTAAATATTCTTTTGTAGGCTGAAACATATATTTATGAGAAGAGTAAAGTCCAATCTAGAGAATCTCCGTGATCCTTAAGAGAAGAAGAATCAAGGACTAGGAAATGGTACACATGAAGAATGACCACTTCTAATGACCAGGACTCAAGAGTACTGAGCTTCAACGGCGTAAGAGAGAGATAGAGAAAAGATTAGGAAAAGTTATTGATTACCTTTCACAAAGGACAAAGTTTAGTACATAAAAGAGAAATCAACAAAGGTCTAACACGTGACCTTGTTGACTGAGAAAATCAAAATACAAACCAACTGAAATGCTAAATTGAACCGGTCATAAACCAGTCAACATTATTGAAATGCGATTAAAGAGGAGAAAAGTGATATCCTATCACAATACTTCCCCGTTCTAGAGCAACCTTGTCCTCAAGGTTGGAAATCTGGAAATTTGGAGATGAAATCCTTGTAGAACTCCCACATAGCCTTATCTTTTGTGAGAACCTTCCATTTGACAAGGACCTTGGTGATTGCTTGGTTCTGTCTCTGAATCATCTTGATGCGTTGAAGTGTGGCATCTCGCCCCGAGTGTCCCCTAATTGCGTAGTCATGCAACCATTTGAAGATTTGAAGCTTCAGTTCAGAGTCACTACCGATAACCAACTTCCCTTTGCGCCGGAGCTCACCATTAGTGAAGGAGAAAGATGTGTGAGAAGCATTATTCTATTGCAACACAATAATGATGTTCTGGAGTAGAGGATTTGACTTCCAAAGCAGCTGAATATGGGTGAGTAGGGTCTGATCAACAGTGGAGAGAGTAAGATGCAGTAACTAAGACACCAATGCTTCAGGTTCCAATGGAGAGCTCGTATTCCCATCATCAATCTCTCTAATCTGCAGCAAAGCAATTGGAGGTTCTTGAAGTAACGATTTATTGAGACTGCTCCCTTTAACCACTTTACAACCTGATTTCGTCACTCCACACAACACATGTTTCAGCCCACGAAATGTAAACTCCATCCTCAAATTCAGAAAATCCCAAAGTATAGGTCCCAAAGTGCAGAGCCATTAGACCCCAAGCACCAAATCACAACACTCCAAGGGGATTGTTTTTATCTCAGTAGAAAAACCGTAACCTTGCACTCTCCACAAGAAGTTACTTCACTTATGGGAGTTATGATCCAACCTATTGCCAATGCGGATTTCTTCGCCTTGTTTTCCAAGCCCAATTCTTGTAAAATAGCATTTGCCTCACCAAGGTAGTGGCAAAAGAAGGCATCTTCTCATTGCCTCTAAAGTCCTTCCCATTGTTTAGCGTCTTTAGGAGGGGTTTCAAACCGAGGCCTAGCAATTCCATTTCCTCTTTGGCGACCTTGTTAAACTCCACCTTAGCGTAGAATGCGCGGGTTAATGCCATGTGCACGTATTCGAGAAACCGGGCGGACCACTGGTTAATAGATCCAGTCAACAGAATTCAAATTCTGGTCAACAAGATTTGAATCCCGGTCCGTGCAACGGCGCGATACAAGGGAGCGATGCGCGTGTTTTCTCGGTTAAATCGATCACTTCCCTTCACCACAGGTCGATGCTACCGAGTGATGCTAAGGGTTTTTCCGCCCTGATGCAACATCGACATATTGCATCGCCCGGGGGTCGTGATGTAAGCGCATGACTCGACTTGTTATCACCACACCGCAACACCTGGTCGATACAACCGCGCGTTGCAACGGATCGATGCCGAATGACTTTTTCTCCCCGGGGAACCGGTATCTTTTCCCTCGGACATCGTTTTCCCTCGAACACCAAGCTCCCTAAGAACACTTAACAAAAATATCAAAAAGAACTAACAAAGATCGAAAAACACATAAAAAGAAATATATATACAATGATAAGCTTGGGGTGTCTCCCAAAAGCACTTTGTTTAACGTCACTAAGTTCGACGTTTGTTACCGTCCTCAAGCTAGAGGGACATCATCGAGAGAGATCGAGCCTCCCTCTTCGATGATTTGATTTGCTCGATAGAGTTTGAGCCTTTGGCCATTTGCAATGAAATCTTGGCCCTCCTTGTTAACAAGGACCACGGTATCATATGACCTTACTTCCTTAACCTCAAACGGACCCGACCACCTCGATTTGAGCTTCTCGGGAAAAAACTTCAACCGGGAATTGAACATGAGTACTTGGTCTCCGACTTTGAAGTCTTTGTGCACGATCCTCTTATCATGGAATGCTTTGGCCTTTTCCTTGTAGATTCTCGAGCTCTCATAGGCCTCAAGCCTAGTCTCTTCTAACTCTTGAAGTTGAATTAGCCTCTTCTCCTGTGCGGTCTTAATGTCGAAGTTAAGAAGCTTCACCGCCCATATAGCCTTGTATTCCAATTCAACCGGTAGATGGCATGACTTCCCATAAAGCAAGTTGAATGGTGTAGTCCCTATAGGCGTCTTAAAGGCGGTTCGATAAGCCCATAAAGCATCATCTAACTTGTTGGCCCAATCCTTTCTTGAACTCCCAACAGTCATTTCTAGTATGGCTTTGATTTGCCGGTTGGATACTTCTACTTGGCCATTCGTTTGAGGATGGTAAGGTGTTGCTACCGTATGCCTCACACCATGTTTCCTAAGTAGGCTTCCAAAGACCTTGTTCACAAAGTGAGAACCGCCATCACTAATCACCACACGAGGCACACCAAAGCGGGGAAAGATAATGGTCTTGAATAACTTTAGCACAACCTTAGCATCGTTGGTCGGGCTGGCAATCGCTTCCACCCATTTTGAGACGTAGTCAACCGCCACCAATATGTATT
>PKML01036225.1:21226-42575 GCA_002933935.1 Eutrema yunnanense
TTGAGATCTGATCTCGGACGAAGGGAGATTCAGACTTGTCTCAAACCAAAGTAAAATAAAGCATAAAAAGGCATAGCCTAAACATATGGCTAAAAACTCCTATTTATAACCTAAAACACGATCTGGGCCATCTTGTAAATATCAAAGTCTTCTGGGCCAATTCTGCAATTCTTCAACTCTTCAATAAGTCGCGATCCTTCTGTTTCCTCGACGGGTATCGATCGATACTAGGCAGTATCGATCGATACTCAGGTGATTTCGACGTCTCAGCTACACGGATCTTCTGCTTCGCTCCAGAATGTTCCAGAAAGCTCCAATATCTCCAATTAAGCTCCAAACGTGCTATGACCTGTAAAAGACTCTAAAACACTACAAAACACTAGAAAGACTCTATAAAAAGACTTATATCATGGCCTAAACAGGGTAAAAACCATGATATATCAGGCACGCATCACATGTGGAGACGAAGAGGTGCGCATCCTTGAATAATGAAGGCCACCAAAAACCGGATTGCAAAACCTTTGTAGCCGTTTTGTAAGAGGCATGATGCCCACCATAGCTTGACCCGTGACAATGGAGTAGGATTCCTTGGACCTCTTCCTCCGCCACGCATCTCCTATACAAACCATCCGAGCACAACTTGTATAACTAGGGTTCATCCCAATAGTATCTCGTTACATCGTGGAAGAACTTCTTCTTCTTATACCCATCCAAAGGCGGTTCCTTCCCGCACACTAAATGGTTCACTAGATCTGCAAACCATGGTTGTTTCTCGTCTTGTAACCCATTAGCACTCTCTAGTCCTTGCACGGCTTCAATCCCTTTCTTCAAGACACTAACAACCATGAGACTCTCCTCGGGGAGCTTATCATCAATTGGGACAATGTCTTCAATCCTCATTCTAGACAAGTGATCCGCGACCCCATTCTCTATCCCCTTCTGGTCAACTATCTCCTAGTCAAACTCTTGTAGAAGCAAGATCCAACGGAGTAGCCTCGACTTTGTGTCCTTCTTGGCATTAATGTATCTCAAAGCCGCGTGATCGGTGTAGATAATCACCTTTGATCCCACAACATAAGACCTAAATTTTACCATCGCAAACACCACGACTAACAACTCTTTTTCCGTTGTGGCATACCGGGCTGGAGTGTCATCTAAAGTCCTACTTGCATAATAGATGACATTGGTCTTCTTGTCCTTCTTTTGACCCAAGACCGCACCAACCGCGTAGTCACTAGCATCACACATGATCTCGAAAGGTAGATCCCAATCCGGGGCTTGTACAATGGGAGCACTAACCAATGCCTTCTTGATCTCTAGAAACGCTACCATACACTCCTCATCAAACACAAACTTAACCTCCTTGCAAAGTAGCCTTGTGAGAGGCCTTGTGATTTTCGAGAAGTCTTTGATGAACCTTCGGTAGAACCCCGCATGACCCAAGAAAGACCGGATGTCCTTGACCGACTTAGGTGGCTCCAAGCTAACCATCACCTCTATCTTGGCCTTGTCTACCTCGATTTTTTTCTCGGAGATCTTATGCCCAAGCACGATGCCTTCACGTACCATGAAATGGCATTTCTCCCAATTGAGCACCAAGTATGCTTCCCCGCATCGTTGCAAGACCCTACAAAGATTAGACAAGCAAACACCAAACGAAGAGCCATACACGGAGAAGTCGTCCATAAAAATTTCTACCATGTCCTCAATAAGATCCGAGAAAATGGACATCATACAACGTTGGAATGTCGCAGGTGCATTACACAACCCGAACGACATCCTTCGATATGCGAAGGTACCGTAAGGGCATGTGAAAGTTGTTTTCTCTTGGTCATTCGGGTGTATGGGTATTTGAAAGAAACCCGAATAACCTTCTAGGAAACAATAAAATGGATGATTAGCTAGACGTTTAAGCATTTGATCTATGAAAGGTAACGGGAAGTGATCCTTACGAGTAGATGAATTTAACTTCCTATAGTCAATGCACATTCTATGCCCTGGTTATTGTCCTAGTAGGTATCATTTCATCCTTTTCATTTTTAACAACCGTTATCCCCCCTTTCTTAGGCACACAGTGAACCGGTGAGACCCAAGTACTATCTGATATTGGGTAAATAATATCGGCATTCAAAAGCTTAAGAATCTCTCTCTTTACAACATCCTTCAAATTAATATTCAACCTTCTTTGATGTTCAATAGAGGTCATTGATTCATCCTCTAGATGGATTCTATGTGTGCACAAAGTAGAGGAAATACCCTTGATGTCATCCAAAGAATAACCAATGGCTTTCCTATACTTCCTAAGTTCAACTAAAAGGGAGGATAGTTCATTCTCATTCAAACTATCATTCACAATAACCGGGTATGACTCGTTTGGACCTACGAAAGCGTACCTTAGTCCTGTGGGAAGTTGCTTTAGGTACACCTTTGGGGCATTGAGTTCGCTCCAATCGTCCTCCTCAAGACTAGACTTAACCTTGCTAGTCTCTTCAACGGCAAGAACAAACTCATCTTGAACCGTATCAACTCTTGACCCATCTTAAACCTCGGTACCACGAACACCCAACTCAACAAATGTCGTATTCCTTTCAACCGGCTTGTTTAAGTCCATGAGTAGCGCATACCCTTGACGTTCTTTACTCAAAAACCCATGATCACCACGTTCCTTAGTCAAAACCACTTCCAAACCGTCTTCTACTCTCATTTCCTCAAGCAATTCGTTGGCTAGTTCATCCATGGTCTCTATGTAGAAACATTGGCCATCTATGGTGGGTTTCTTCATCACCTCATTGATATCGAACTCAAGGACTTCTTCTTTACCCAAGTGTAGGTCTATTTTGCCTACACTTGGATGACCTAGTAGTATATTGGTAGCTCATAAAGATTCAAAATTTACCCAATGCATGACAAATCAGCACATGAACTATCTATGCTAACCATTTTCGAGCCTAATCCCAAGGTATTTATGCAAGTGAAAGCCCTACCCAAACAAATCCATGAAATTTTTCACTTATGAACAAGTTCTTGATTTTTCATGAAAATATTAGTGAAATACCTTGGGGATGCATGCTTTAAATAGAAAAGGTGTTGGTAGATCCAGAAATAGGATGAAAAATCCCGAATTTAGGAATTTGAATCACAATTTTTGGTGGAGAATTGAGAGAAATATGAGCTTGAGAAGTTTTAGAGTGAGAAGATGAACATTGTTGCTATTTTAGTGGAGAAGAAAGCTTACCTGCCCGGGTGGGTCGACTTACCTGGGTCGAGGAACCAGACGGACCACTGGGTAATAGATCCAATCAACAGAATTCAAATTCTGGTCAACAAGATTTGAAACTCGGTCGGTGCAACGGCGCGATGCAAGGGAGCGATGCTCGTGTTTTCTCGGCTACATCGATCACTTCCCTTCGCCACAGGTCGATGCTACCGAGCGATGCTAAGGGTTTTTCCCCCCTGATGCTACATCGACATGTTGCATCGCCCGGTGGTCGTGATGTAAGTGCATGACTATACTTGTTATCACCACACCGCAACACCTGATCGATGCAACCGCGCGTTGTAACGGAACGATGCCGAGGGACTTTTTCTTCCCAGGGGACCTTTTCTTCCCGGGGAACCGATATCTTTTCCCTCGGACATCGTTTTCCCTCGAACACCAAACTCCCTAAGAACACTTAACAAAAATATCAAAAAGAACTAACAAATATCGAAAAACGCATAAAAAGAAATATATACAATGATAAGCTTGGGGTGTCTCCCAAGATCACTTTGTTTAACGTCACTAAGTTCGACGTTTGTTACCGTCCTCAAGCTAGAGGGACATCATCGAGCCTCCCTCTTCGACGATTTGATTTGCTCGGTAGAGTTTGAGCCTTTGGCCATTTGCAATGAAATCTTGGCCCTCCTTGTTAACAAGGACCACGGCTCCATATGACCCTACTTCCTTAACCTCAAACGGACCCGACCACCTTGATTTGAGCTTCCCGGGAAAAAGCTTCAACTGGGAATTGAACATGAGTACTTGGTCTCCGAATTTGAAGTCTTTGTGCACGATCATCTTATTATGGAATGCTTTGGCCTTCTCCTTGTAGATTCTCGAGCTCTCATAGACCTCAAGCCTAGTCTCTTCTAACTCTTGAAGTTGAATTAACCTTTTCTCTTGTGCGGTCTTGATTTTGAAGTTAAGAAGCTTCACCGCCCATAGAGCCTTGTATTCCAATTTAACCGGTAGATGGCATGACTTCCCATAAAGCAAGTTGAATGGTGTAGTCCCTATAGGCGTCTTAAAGGCGGTTCAGTAAGCCAATAAACCATCATCTAACTTGTTGGCCCAATCCTTTCTTGAACTCCCAACCGTCTTTTCTAGTTTGGTTTTGATTTGCCGGTTGGATACTTCTACTTGGCCACTCGTTGGAGGATGGTAAGGTGTTGCTACATATGCCTCACACCATGCTTCCTAAATAGGCTTTCAAAGACCTTGTTCACAAAGTGAGAACCGCCATCGCTTATCACCACACGAGGCACACCAAAGCGGGAAAAGATAATGGTCTTGAATAACTTTACCACAACCTTAGCATCGTTGGTCGGGTTTGCAATCGCTTCCACCCATTTTGAGACGTAGTTAGCCGCAACAAATATGTATTGGTTACCATATGATGACGAGAAATGTCCCATGAAGTCGATGCCCCACACGTCAAATAATTCCACCACAAGGATTGGGTTTTGGGGCATTTCATCTCTCCTCCCAATATTCCCTTTCCTTTGGCACGCATCACATGTGGAGACGAAGAGGTGCGCATCCTTGAATAATGAAAGCCACCAAAAACCGGATTGCAAAACCTTTGTAGCTGTTTTGTAAGAGGCATGATGCCCACCATAGCTTGACCCGTGACAGTGGAGTAGGATTCCATGGACCTCTTCTTCCGCCACGCATCTCCTATACAAACCGTCTGAGCACAACTTGTATAAGTAGGGTTCGTCCCAATAATATCTCGTTACGTCGTGGAAGAACCTCTTCTTCTTATACCCATATAAAGGTGGTTCCTTCCCGCACACTAAATGGTTCACTAGATCCGCAAACCATGGTAGTTTCTCGTCTTGTAACCCATTAGCACTCTCTAGTCCTCGCACAGATTCAATCCCTTTCTTCAAGACACTAACAACCATGAGACTCTCCTCGGGGAGCTTATCATCAATTGGGACAAGGTCTTCAATCCTCATTATAGACAAGTGATCCGCGACCCCATTCTCTATCCCCTTCTTGTCAACTATCTCCACGTCAAACTCTTGTAGAAGCAAGATCCAACGGAGTAGCCTCGGCTTTGTGTCCTTCTTGGCATGAATGTATCTCAAAGCCGCGTGATCGGTGTAGACAATCACCTTTGATCCCACAACATAAGACCAAAATTTCTCCATCGCAAACACCACGGCTAACAACTCTTTTTCCGTTGTGGCATATCGGGCTTGAGTGTCATTTAAAGTCATACTTGCAGAATAGATGACATTGGTCTTCTTATCCTTCTTTTGACCCAAGACCGCACCAACCGCGTACTCACTAGCATCACACATGATCTCGAAAGGAAGATCCCAATCTGGGGCTTGTAAAATGGGAGCATTAACTAATGCCTTCTTGATCTCTAGAAACGCTACCATACACTCCTCATCAAACACGAACTCAACCTCCTTGCAAAGTAGCCATGTGAGAGGCCTTGAGATTTTCGAGAAGTCTTTGATGAACCTTCGGTAGAATCCCGCATGACTCAAGAAAGACTGGATGTCCTTGACCGACTTAGGCGGCTCCAAGCTAACCATCACCTCTATCTTGGCCTTGTCTACCTCGATCCCTTTCTCGGATATATTATGCCCAAGCAATATGCCTTCACGTACCATGAAATGGCATTTCTCCCAATTGAGCACCAAGTTTGCTTCCTCGCATCGTTGCAAGACCCTACAAAGATTAGACAAGCAAACACCAAACGAAGAGCCATACACGGAGAAGTCGTCCATAAAAATTTCTACCATGTCCTCAATAAGATCTGAGAAAATGGACATCATACAACATTGGAATGTCTCAGGTGCATTACACAACCCGAACGGCATCCTTCGATATGCGAAGGTACCATAAGGGCATGTGAAAGTTATTTTCTCTTGGTCATTCAGGTGTATGGGTATTTGAAAGAAACCCGAATAACCGTCTAGGAAACAATAAAATGGATGATTAGCTAGACGTTCAAGCATTTGATCTATGAAAGGTAACGGGAAGTGATCCTTACGAGTAGATGAATTTAACTTCCTATAGTCAATGCACATTCTATGCCCGGTTATTATCCTAGTAGGTATCATTTTATCCTTTTCATTTTAACAACCGTTATCCCCCCTTTCTTAGGCACACAATGAACCAGTGAGACCCAAATACTATGTGATACTGGGTAGATAATACATGCATCCAAAAGTTTAAGAATCTCTCTCTTTACAACATCCTTCAAATTAGGATTCAACCTTCTTTGATGTTCAATAGAGGTCCTTGATTCTATGTGTGCACAAAGTAGAGGAAATATCCTTGATGTCATCCAAAGAATAACCAATGGCTTTCCAATACTTCATAAGTTCAACTAAAAGGGAGGATAGTTCATTCTCATTCAAAATATCATTCACAATAACCGGGTATGACTCGTTTGGACCTAGGAAAGCGTACCTTAGTCTTGTGGGAAGTTGCTTTAGGTCCACCTTTGGGGCATTGAGTTCGCTCCAATCGTCCTCCTCAAGACTAGACTTACCCTTGCTAGTCTCTTCAACGGCTAGAACAAACTCATCTTGAACTGTATCAACTCTTGAACCTCGGTACCACGAACACCCAACTCAACAAATGGCGTATCTCTTTCAACCGGCTTGTGCAAGTCCATGAGTAGCTCATACCCTTGACTCAAGAATCCATGATCACCACATTCCTTAGTCAAAACCACTTCCTAACCGTCTTCTACTCTCATTTCCTCAAGCAATTCGTCGGCTAGTTCATCCATGGTCTCTATGTAGAAACATTGGCCATCTATGGTTGGTTTCCTCATCACCTTGTTGATATCGAACTCAGGACTTCTCCTTTACCCAAGTGTAGGTCTATTTTGCCTACACTTGGATGACCTTGTAGTAAAGTGGTAGCTCATAAAGATTCAAAATTTAGCCAATGCATGACAAATCAGCACATGAAGTACCTATCCTAACCATTTTCGAGCCTAATCCCAAAGTATTTATGCAAGTGAAAGCCCTACCCAAACAAATCCATGAAATTTTTCACTTATAAACAAGTTCTTAATTTTTCATGAAAAATATGAGTGAAATACCTTGGGGATGAAAGCTTTAAATGGAAAAGGTGTTGGTAGATCCAGAAAGAGGATGAAAAATCCTGAATTTAGCAATTTGAATCACAATTTTTGGTGGAGAATTGAGAGAGATATGAGCTTGAGATGTTTTAGAGTGAGAAGATGAACATTGTTGCTATTTTAGTGGAGAAGAAAGCTTACCTGCCCGGGTGGGTCGACTTACCTGGGTCGAGGAACCAGACGGACCGCTGGGTAATAGATCCAATCAACAGAATTCAAATTCTGGTCAACAAGATTTGAATCTCGGTCGGTGCAACGGCGCGATGCAAGGGAGCGATGCTCGTGTTTTCTCGGCTACATCGATCACTTCCCTTCGCCACATGTCGATGCTACCGAGCGATGCTAAGGGTTTTTCCCCCCTGATGCTACATCGACATGTTGCATCGCCCGGTGGTCGTGATGTAAGCGCATGACTATACTTGTTATCACCACACCGCAACACCTGGTCGATGCAACCGCGCGTTGCAACAGATCGATGCCGAGGGACTTTTTCTTCCCAGGGGACTTTTTCTTCCCAGGGAACCGATATCTTTTCCCTCGGACATTGTTTTCCCTCGAACACCAAACTCCCTAAGAACACTTAACAAAAATATCAAAAAGAACTAACAAATATCGAAAAACGCATAAAAATAAATATATACAATGATAAGCTTGGGGTGTCTCCCAAGATCACTTTGTTTAACGTCACTAAGTTCGACGTTTGTTACCGTCCTCAAGCTAGAGAGACATCATCGAGAGGGATCGAGCCTCCCTCTTCGACAATTTGATTTGCTCAGTAGAGTTTGAGCCTTCAGCCATTTGCAATGAAATCTTGGCCCTCCATGTTAACAAGGACCACGGCTCCATATGACCTTACTTCCTTAAGCTCAAACGGACCCGACCACCTCGATTTGAGCTTCCCGTGAAAAAGCTTCAACCGAGAATTGAACATGAGTACTTGGTCTCCGACTTTGAAGTCTTTGTGCACGATCCTCTTATCATGGAATGCTTTGGCCTTCTCCTTGTAGATTATCGAGCTCTCATAGGCCTCAAGCCTAGTCTCTTCTAACTCTTGAAGTTGAATTATCCTCTTCTTTTGTGCGGTCTTGATGTCAAAGTTAAGAAGCTTCACCGCCCATAGAGCCTTGTATTCCAATTCAACCGGTAGATGGCATGACTTCCCATAAAGCAAGTTGAATGTTGTAGTCCCTATAGGCGTCTTAAAGGCGGTTCGGTAAGCCCATAAAGCATCATCTAACTTGTTGGCCCAATCCTTTCTTGAACTCCCAACAGTCTTTTCTAGTATGGCTTTGATTTGCCGGTTGGATACTTCTACTTGGCCACTCGTTTGAGGATGCTAAGGTGTTGCAACCTTATGCCTCACACCATGCTTCCTAAGTAGGCTTTCAAAGACCTTGTTCACAAAGTGAGAACCGCCATCGCTTATCACCACACAAGGCACACCAAAGCGAGGATATATAATGGTCTTGAATAACTTTAGCACAACCTTAGCATCGTTGGTCGGGCTTGCAATCGCTTCCACCCATTTTGAGACGTAGTCAACCGCCACCAATATGAATTGGTTACCATATGATGACGGGAAAGGTCCTATGAAGTCGATGCCCCACACATCAAACAATTCCACCACAATGATTGGGTTTTGGGGCATTTCATCTCTCCTCCCAATATTTCCTTTCCATTGGCACGCATCACATGTGGAGACGAAGAGGTGCGCATCCTTGAATAATGAAGGCCACCGAAAACCAGATTGCAAAACCTTTGTAGCCGTTTTGTAAGAGGCATGATGCCCACCATAGCTTGACCCGTGACAGTGGAGTCGGATTCCATGGACCTCTTCTTCCGCCACGCATCTCCTATACAAACCATCCGAGCACAACTTGTATAAGTAGGGTTCGTCCCAATAGTATCTCGTTACGTCGTGGAAGAACTTCTTCTTATTATACCCATCTAAAGGCGGTTCCTGTCCGCACACTAAATGGTTCACTAGATCCGCAAACCATGGTAGTTTCTCGTCTTGTAACCCATTAGCACTCTCTAGTCCTCGCACAGATTCAATCCCTTTCTTCAAGACACTAACAACCATGAGACTCTCCTCGGGGAGCTTATCATCAATTGGGACAAGGTCTTCAATCTTCATTATAGACAAGTGATCCTTGACCCCATTCTCTATCCCCTTCTTGTCAACTATCTCCAAGTCAAACTCTTGTAGAAGCAAGATCCAACGGAGTAGCCTCGGCTTTGTGTCCTTCTTGGCATGAATGTATCTCAAAGCGGCGTGATCGGTGTAGACAATCACCTTTGATCCCAAAACATAAGACCTAAATTTCTCCATCGTAATCACCACGGCTAACAACTCTTTTTCGGTTGTGGCATACCGGACTTGAGTGTCATCTAAAGTCCTACTTGCATAATAGATAACATTGGTCTTCTGGTCCTTCTTTTGACCCAAGACCGCACCAACCGCGTAGTCACTAGCATCACACATGATCTCAAAAGGAAGATCCCAATCCGGGGCTTGTACAATGGGAGCACTAACCACTGTCTTCTTGATCTTTAGAAACGCTACCGTACACTCCTCATCAAACACGAACTCAACCTCCTTGCAAAGTAGCTTTGTGAGAGGCCTTGTGATTTTCGAGAAGTCTTTGGTGCATTGCACAACCCGAACGGCATCCTTCGATATGCGAAGGTACCGTAAGGGCATGTGAAAGTTGTTATCTCTTGGTCATTTGGGTGTATGGGTATTTGAAAGAAACCCGAATAACCGTCTAGGAAACAATAAAATGGATGATTAGTGATATGCTCAAATTAATACCCTAAAAGTACTAAGCAGTAGTTGTAGTAAGTGTAGGGGTCGAACACAAGGACTCACAGAGACACACAATATATTATATAGGTGAGAATCACGCTAAGCAATCAATGGTATTTGATAACAGAATGTAAATTAAAACGGTTGTGAATTCAATTGGAGAAAGGCTAGGCTCAAGGTATTTCTCAGGGAATCACTGAATGCAGATAAACTATCAACCAGGATTCAGATTTAAAGCGGTTCTTGAACTCAAATCAGTAAGATATAGTTGACCAACTCTCGCTGCGAAAACTATCTAAATCTAAATCCTAGGAATTCCAAATCTCTTTGCGAATCCTAAGGTCTAAATCAGCTTTTTAATCAGGTTTGATTTGTTCACAAAATAACTAAACCAAATCTCTTTGTGAATAGTTATTTTGCTCACCTTAGGTTCTATCAGGTAATTAATCGCACTCTCGCGCCTAATCAATTATCCTAAGATCTATGTTCTAGGTGATCAATCTAGAATTAGCTTTGCAAACAACCTATGGTGATGAACTAATTCAGATGGTGAATCCTAATAATAAATCAACCTAGCATTCAGAGAAAACCCTATTGAGAACCCTGAACCTAACAAGGGATCTACTCAGACATGGAAATTGAAGCAATAGACATGTTTGAATAAATCATCAAATAAAACAGAAAGAGTAACAAGAGGGTTTGAAATCTTCTCTCAGACGAACAGAGTTTCAGACTTGTCTCCCTTCAAAAGCTCTCTCTCAAAACCAGAATAAAATAAGCATAGCCATGAAAGCGGCTCTAAAATCCTATTAAATAACCTAAACACGAATTGGGGTCTTCTTGTAAATATTAAAGTCTTCTGGGCAAGTTCTGTAATTCTTCAAACTTCATTAAAAGTCGCGACTCGTAAGCTCCTCGATGGGTGTCGATCGATACCAAGGAGGTATCGATCGATGCTTGACGCTTCGATCGGGTACTTAGTCACCAGACTTCAGTTTTGCTCCAGAATGCTCCATAAAACTCCAATATCTCCAATAATACTCCAAATGTGCTAAAGCCTGTAAAAGACTCCAAAATACTATAAAGACTCTATAAATGGGACTTATATCATGGCTTACGCAAGGTAAAAACCATGATATATCAACTCCCCCAGACTTAGCCTTTGCTTGCCCTCAAGCAAATAGAAGACTAAACCAGAGAAAGAAGTTTGAAAACATACAGACTCACCTGTCCTTGAAACAGTACAATGACCCTTTTCCCAAGCACCCAAATGTCACCTAACCAGCTTTTTGATCTAACCACCATGTACTTCTCCGTAGACATTCGCAGCTTCCCAGAGTACACATATTATCTCACAGCATTGTTCAATCAAGCCATCCTCGCCAGTTCCATCGCTGTGATTAACACCAAGAGCCTTCTAGATTCTTTCCTATACAATATCATAACAAGAACCACCATTTTTCACACTTTTTGGTATTATTTCTCTCCCCCATATTTATTTCTTATTATGTTTCTTGCATTTACATATTAAGGTTCGAGACGCGGTTATTGATGGTGTTTGCCACCGAATCCCCGGTTCTTCCCTCAAAAGTAATCAAAGGTGTAGGCGAATAATGGTATCACATGATCTTTTCCTAACCTCGCTTCCACCTTTGTGTGATCATCTCCTCTGAAGTAGAATAATGGGATCATTGGAAATTTTCTTAACCCTCTACTCAGAAGAAAATCATTTCATCTTTTAATCCATCTTATTAATTAACTTGTAATAGGGAGAGATATACCATTATTTTAAAACACATGAGTTCCTTTGTCAGATACGAATGAGGAGTCAAGTTCTATGTATACTAACCACATTGATGAAGTGCAAAAATTTGGCTCAGGCTTTAAAGAACTTTGTTGGAAACATGAGTGTCTTCTAGTCAACCGGTCAGCCTTTGGATTTTTCATTACTCGATCTAGAGCTGATTCTGTAACAATGGTCACTTAGAGGCAAGGTCAAATCAGTAGATTCAAGAAAAAGCTCACACTCTTAGATAAAATTTTGACTCAATAAAACAACGAATGACTCAAAACGGACTGACTCTAAGAAAAACAAAAACAAAGTCAGCGACTACCTCCCCTAGACTTAAACAACACTGCCCCTAGTGTTATCTAGCTTAGAGTTGGTGAAAGAAAACAAATGGATCACATGGAGTCATGAGAAACAAGAAGTTACCGTGCTGGAACATAGAGTATCGACCGACACACAACTTGGTATTGATCGATACCAAGCTTAAGTCAATATGATGAACCGTTCAGTCGGTTAGGGTGTCGACCGATACCCAAGGGTATCGATCGACACTCAGGCGATTTCGTTGTGTTCCTTGTTTATCCTGAAACAGACCCAAAAATGAAAAACAAAAAGAAAAAGACTCAAAAGCAAACTCACCAGTGGGTTGCCTCCCACCAAGCGCTCGTTTAATGTCATTAGCTTGACTGTACCGCCATTCAGGCAGTGGGTGCATCATCCAAAGGCATTATGTGTCCTTCTGGAATCTCGGCTTTTGCCCAATAGTGTTTCACCCTTTGTCCGTTGACAGTGAACTCCTCTCCTGAAGGATTCGTCAGGACAATCGCACCATTGATATATCATGGTTTTTACCTCGTTTAAGCCATGATATAAGTCCGTTCTATCGAGTCTTTATTCTATTATAGAGTATTTTAGGGTCTTTTACAGGTTTTAACACATTTGGAGCATTATTGGAAATATTGGAGTTTTATGGAGTATTCTGGAGTGAAACTAAAGTCTGGTGACTAAGTGCCCGATCAAAGCGTCAAGCATCGATCGATACCATCTTGTATCGATCGACACCCATCGAGGAGATCACAAGTCGCGACTTTAATGAAATTTGAAGAATTGCAGAACTTGCCCAGAAGACTTTGATATTTACAAGAAGACCCCAATTCGTGTTTAGACTATATAATTAGGTTTTACAGCCACTTTAATGGCTATGCTTATTTTACTTTAGTTTTGTGAGAGAGCTTTTGAAGGGAGACAAGTCTGAAACTCTGTTCGTCCGAGAGAAGATTTCGAACCCTCTTATTACTCTTTCTGATATATTGATGATTTATTCAAACATGTTTATTGCTTCAATCTCCATGTCTGAGTAGATCCCTTGTTAGGTTCAGGGTTCTCAATAGGGTTTTCTCTTAATGCTAGGTTAATTTACTATTAGGATTCATATATGAATTAGTTCTTCATCATAGGTTGTTTGCAAAGCTAATTCTAGATTGATCACCTAGAACTTAGATCTTAGGATAATTGATTAGGCGCGAGAGTGCGATTAATTACCTGATAGAACCTAGGGTGAGCAAAACACTATTCGCAAAGAGATTTGGTTTAGTTGTTTTGTGAACAAATCAAACTTGAAAATAAAAGCTGGTTTAGACTTTTGGATTCGCAGAGAGATTTGGAATTCCCAGGATTTAGACTTAGATAATTCTCGCAACGAGAGTTGGTTAATTATACCACAGTGATTTGAGTTCAAGAACCGCGCTAAATCCGAATCCTGTTAATTAGTTTATCTGCATTCAGTGATTCCCTGAGATATCCCCTTAACCTAACCTTTCTCCAATTGAATTTACAATCGTTTCATTTAAGTCATGTTTTCAATACCATTGATTGCTTAGCGTGATTCTCACCTATATAATCTATTGTGTGTTTCTGTGAGTCCTTGTGTTCGACCCCTAGCTATACTACGACAACTGCTTTAGTATCTAAATAGGGTATTAATTTGAGCATATCAACCATGTGGTCTAACTTCCGTGACTGTGAATGGACCTGACCAACGAGAACGCAATTTACCAGAAAACAATTGCAAACGAGAGTTATACAGAAGTACCTGATCATTTGGTTCGAAGTGTCTAGAGATGATCTTCTTGTCATGGTAAGCCTTAGTCCTCTCCTTGTACAACTTGGAGTTCTCATAGGCAAGATGCCTAATCTCATCGAGCTCTTTCAGCTCTATTAATCGCTTCTCAGCAGCAGACTTGATGTCGAAATTCAACAGCTTTGTAGCCCATGCTGCCTTGTGCTCGATTTCCACTAGAAGATGGCATTATTTCCCATATAGCAAGTGAAACGGTGTAGTCCCAAGTGGTGTCTTGTAAGCAGTCCTGTAAGACAAAAGTGCGTCATCCATCTTCACAGACCAATCCTTCCTTGTAACATTCACCGTTTTGTCCAGAATTCCTTTGATCTGCCTGTTGGAAACCTCAACTTGTCCACTTTTCTGAGGGTGATACGGAGTAGCAACACGATGGTTCACACCATACTTCTTTAGCAACCTCGCAAATATTTTGTTGATAAAATGAGAACCACCATCACTTATCACAATTCGAAGCACTCCAAATCGAGGGAAAATGATGGTCTTAAATAGCTTAAGAACCACCGAAGAATCATTGGTTCTGCTAGCAATGGTTTCAACCCACTTAGACACATAATCCACAGCAACCAAGATGTATTTGTGTCCATACGACGAAGGAAAAGGACCCATAAAATCAATGCCCCAACAATCAAAAATCTCGACCTCAAGGATGAAATTATGTTGCATCTCATGTCTCTTACTGATGTTCCCTCTCCTCTGACAGGCATCGCACTGCGAAGTGAAAGTGTGAGAATCCTTGAACATAGTAGGCCACCAGAAGCCTGCTTGAAGAATCTTTGACACTGTCTTGATAGTGGCAAAGTGCCCAGCATAATCAGATCCATGGCAATGAAACAACACCTTAGGTACCTCGGACTCAGCAATGCATCTCCTGTAAATACCATCAAAACAGTGCTTGTACAGGTAAGGTTCATCCCAGAAGTATTGCCTTATGTCTCGCAGGAACTTCTTCTTATGATAGCTCTTGAGATGCTTTGGTTCTGCATTTGCAGCGAGGTAGTTGGCGATATCAGCATACCATGGTTGATCAGAATCGGCTGCAGCTACTAGATACTCCTTTGAATCACCAAGATGTTCAACAGTCAAAACTGGTTAGGGAGTCGCTTGGTATCGACCGATACCATAGGAGTGTCGATCGATATCAAGACCTGTAATTCGTGGGAATTGCTGAGTTTATGCGAAGCTCATCCGAAATTCAGTCTCAATGAAGTAGATGGATTCTTTTGGTAGTTGGTCATCAATGGGGACGTCTGCATGGATCCAAATCCTCGAAAGATGGTCAACGACCCCGTTCTCTATGCCCTTCTTATCCTTAATCTCGATGTCTAAACCCTGTAGCAAAAGAACCCAACGACAAAGGCGAGGCTTAAGGTCCTTGTTCTGCATCAGATAATTGAGAGCAACATGATCAGTATGGACAATCACTTTGCTCCCAATCAAGTATGATCGAAACTTCTCAAAGGAGAAAACGACTGCAAGTAGTTCCTTCTCTGTAGTGTTATAATTTCTCTGAGCATCGTCCAAAGTTCTGTTGGCATAATAGATGACGTGTAGCTTCTTATCATTCCTCTGACCCAGAACGGATCCAACAGAAAAATCGCTAGCGTCACACATAATCTCAAACGACAAAGTCCAATCAGGAGGTTGCACAATAGGGGCACTCACCAAAGCCTTTTTTATCTCCTCAAAGGCTGCAAGACAGTCAGATGTGAAATCGAATTTGATCTCATTGCACAGTAAAGCAGTGAATGGGAGTGCTATCTTGGATAAATCCTTGATAAACCTCCTGTAAAACCCAACATTACCAAGGAAACTTCGTATATCCTTCACAGAATTTGGTGATTGGAGGCTCGTCATAACCTGAATTTTCGCCTTGTCAACTTCGATCCCAGCCTCAGAAACTTTGTGCCCAAGTACGATGACATCGTGAACCATAAAGTGACACTTTTCCCAGTTAAGGACCAAGTGTTTCTCTTCACATCTATGTAGTACTTTGCATAAGTTAGCCAAACAGTCCTTGAACGATGATCCATACACTGAAAAATCATCCATGAACACCTCCATGAAATCCCCAATCATGTATGTGAAGATAGACATCATGCATCTCTGAAAAGTGGCTGGAGCGTTACACAATCCAAATGGCATCCTCCTGTATGCGAATGTGCCATATGGACATGTAAAGGTCGTCTTCCCTTGGTCATCCGGATGTATTGGAATCTGGAAGAAACCTGAATATCCATCGAGAAAACAGTAGCAGGGATGACTAGCCAACCTCTCCAATATCTGGTCAATGAATGGCAATGGAAAATGATCCTCCCGTGTAGCTGCATTCAGCTTCCTATAATCAATGCACATTCGATGCCCAGTGATAGTTCTGGTAGGAATCATCTCATCCTTCTCATTCTTCACCACGGTTATCCCTCCTTTCTTAGGGACAACGTGCACTGGACTGACCCAAGAGATATCTGAGATGGCATAGATAACACCAGCTTTCAAAAGCTTCATCACCTCCTTTTTGACCACTTCCATCAAATTCGGATTTAGCCTCCTCTGATGCTCAATTGAGGTCTTTGACTCATCCTCAAGGTGAATCCTATGCATGCACAGGTCCGGTGATATACCTGAAATGTCATCAAGAGAATAGCCAAGAGCTTTGTGGTATTGGCGCAGCTTGCTCAGCAGTAAAACAATCTCTGTGTTGTTCAAAGAAGCATTAACAATGACTGGGTATGTAGAATTAGGACCAAGAAAACTATACCTCAGATTTGGTGGGAGTGGCTTTAGTTCCACCTTAGTAGCATTCTATGCACTCCAATCTCCAAGCCCNTTCTTGAGTTCTTGTGTTCGACCCCTTGATTTACTGCAGCAACTGCTTTAGTACTTTGTAGGGTATTAAATTGAGCATATCAAATTCTCGGCCAACTCTCCCTCGAGTCGCAGGGTATCGACCTATACCAAGGGGGTATCGATCGATACTGGCGATGCTGCATCAAGCATCTTCGAGTATCCAGCTGTATCATCACACGAATGCACCTCTGAAGTGGTTGAACATACCAAGGCTCTCTCTAGTGGGTCTTCAGGATGCATCTCCAGGAAGTACTCTTCTGCAATGTCCCTGAAGGTGTCGACAAAGAAAGTCTGCCTATCGATGGTTGGTCTCTTTATCATCTTATCCATGTGGAAAGTCATGACCAAATCACCAATGTTAAGAGCGATCTTCACATTCTTGCAATCAATCAAAGCACCAGCTATTGCAAGGAAAGGTCTGCCTAGGATAAGAGGATCCTTAGGCTCAGCATCGTACTTCAGGACGATGAAATCAGTTGGGATAAAGCAATTCCCAATCTTAATCGGGATGTCTTCGAGTAGTCCCTATGGAAGTCTAACTGATCGATCAGCAAGTATCAGGGATATCCTCGTGGTTGTGAAGTCTCTCATCCCCATCCTTTTGGCAAATAAATATGGCATGAGGTTGACACTTGAGCCAAGATCACAAAGAGAACGCTCAAACTTTTCTGTGAATATCGTACAATCCAACACAAAACTCCCTGGGTCTGGCAGCTTCTTTGGGATTCTGTTGGTCAGGATTACACTGCACTCATGAGTAATCATCAAGCATCCCACTTCAAGGTTCACGTTGATGGATACCATCCGCTTGACATATATCCTAAAGGCTGGAGAAATCTTGATGGCATCGCTGAAAGGAAGTTCAATGATCAACTTATCCATAATTGCTTTGCATCTAGAGTCTTCTACCTCCTTCTAAGTCTTCCCAGCAGCTCTAGGATAAGGTATCCTCGGCGTGTAAACTCTTTCTGCAGCTACATTAGGCACTTCTTTTGACACCTTAGGAGTCTATTCGACTGCGGGATCAGTATCGACCGATACCGAAGTGGTATCGATCAATACATGTGGTTTTGACTTATCCCGTGAAAGTATCCTGATAGGTATCGACCGATGCTGGCTAGTGTTGATCGATGCGGGGGTAATTTTGGTATCCTCGTCGTCAAGATCGATGAGAATATATGTAGTTTGGCCAATTTTCGCTCCCGAAGTGACTTCTTTTCCACTTCTCAAGGTGATTGCATTGATGTGAGCCCTTGGGTTCTCTACTTTCCTTGGAAGAAAACCTTCTTGCCTCTTCACAGCCTCTGAAGTCTGAGCTATTTGAAGTTCCAGCTTTTTCTGCTGGATATTAATGGTATCGATCCTTCCACTCAGATCATTGTATAGGATATTAATCTTCCCATTGAAATCTACTGTAACCTTCTGCTGTCCCTGGAGAATTTGCTCAAACATAGCCTCAATCTTGCTATCCGGAAGCTTAGCAGGTACGGGTTGATAAGATGAACTCCCATAGTTCCTGACATACCCACTGTTCTGAGATGGTTTCTGGCCAAACTGATTCGATCCTCCTTGCTGCGAGTTGTTGTTGAAGTTTTGGTTGTTGTTGAATTGATTCCTCTGACCCTGAAAACCAGAACCACCAATGTAGTTAACATCCTCTACTTCATCCTCGTTGAATACTTCAACTTCTTCAGCAAACTGAACAGCCTTGGGTGTCTTGCCCATCAGAAGACTGTGCATAGAATCCAACTTTGCTTGAACATCAGTGATATGTGAACCTTCCATGTTACCAGCTAGCTTCTTCCGCTCAAAATCAGCATTCTTGGTGCTATTACTAGACGCCAAGTTCTCAATCAACACGTAGGCTTCATCAGGATACTTGGTGTTGAAGTTTCCATTGCTCGAGGCAACCAACGTCAACTGGTACCTCCAGTCGAGCCCTCTGAAAAAGAATCCCATCAACTGAACATCAGAGTATCCGTGATGTGGACAATCTCTTCGATACGATCTGAATCATGTCCAAGCAGCCTTGAACGCCTCAGTAGGTCCTTGAAAAAACAGGGAGATCTTGTTCCTCAGATCCTCAGATCGTGCATCATGATAGAAATGGTTCAGAAAAGCAGTCCTAGTATCCTCCCAGTTAGTCAGCGATCCAGGAGGTAACTGCTTCAGCCAGTAAGTCGCATCTCCACCAAGAGAGTATGGGAAGAGCTTGTAGAAGAGGTAGTCGTAGGACACTCCATTGATCTTGATGCTAGTGACCAAGTCCTCAAACTTTTCAATGTGATCCATTGGATGTTCGTTGGAAATACCATGGAAAATGTGCTGGCCCACAAGAGTGTAGTATGCAGGCTTCAGCTCAAAGTCATTCCTCTGATAAGCAGGAGGACGAATCGCTAATAGATTGGTGTAAAACTGATATGCTCAAATTAATACCTTAAATAGTACTAAAGCAGTTGCTGCAGTAAATCAGGGGTCGAACACAAGAATGCAAGATATCACACTTTTTGATTGTATAGATCCAAAATACGCTAAATCAAAAGATGTAAACGAAAACAAGTACGCAATTAAATGTGTTGTAAATCAATGGAGGAAAATATAGGCCCAGGGTATTTCTCAGGAAATCAATGAATGCAGCTAAATTAACTAAAATGATTCAGATTACGCACGGTTCTTGAACTCAAATCACTAAAATATAGCTAACCAACCCTCGTTGCGAAAACTATCTAAATCTAATCCTAGGAATTCCAAATCTCTTTGCGAATCCTAAAGTCTTAATCAGCTTTAAAGTTCAGGTTTGATATGTTCACAAATCAATTAAACCAAATCTCTTTGCGAGTAATCAATTTGCTCACCCTAAGTTCTATCAGGTAATTAATCGCACTCTCGTGCCTAATCAATTATCCCAAGATCTAAGTTCCAGATTCATCAACCTAGAATTAGCTTTGAGAACAACCTATGGTGAAGAACTAATTCAGATGGTGAATACTAAACAGATAATCAACCTAGCATTCAAAGAAACCCTTTATGAGAAAACCCTAAACCTAAAGTGGATCTACTCAGACATGGAGAATGAAACAATCAACATGTTTGAATAAATCATCAATAAAACAGAAAGAGTAACAAGAGGGTTCGAAATCTGATCTCGGACGAAGGGAGATTCAGACTTGTCTCTCTCACAAAGCTCTCTCTCAAATCAAGGTAAAACATAAAGCGTAGCCAACAAAGTGGCTGAAAATCCTAATTAAATAACCTAAACACGAATTTGGGTCTTCTTGTAAATATCAAAGTCTTCTATAATAGAATAAAGACTCGATAAAACGGACTTATATCATGGCTTAAACATGGTAAAAACCATGATATATCAACTCCCCCAATGGGGTATCGATCGATACACTGGTTTTGGAAGTATCCCGTTTCAGAATTGTAACCGGCATCAATCGACACTTGGGGGTATCGATCGATGCCTTGGCGATTTCAGGATCCTCATCGAAATTTTCTGCACTTGAGGAGATCGCATTGACGTGTGCTCTTGGATTTTCAGTTCTCCCTGGAAGAAAACCTTCCTGTCTTTTCGAAATCTCCGAAGTCTGGGCTACTTGAGTTTCCAGCTGCATCTGATGAATACCAAGAGCATCGATCATTCCACTCAGATCTTTGTACATAGCGTCCATTTTAACATTGAAGGTCACTGTGATTTGCTGCTGTCCTTCTACGAGTGTTTCAAGCATAGCCTCAATCTTGTTCTCTGATGTTTTAGCAGTCACAGGCTCGTAAGAAGAGCTCCCATAGTTCCTGGTGTAACCGCTATTTTGGGCATGTTTCTGATTGTATCCTCCTTGCTGGAAGTTGTTGTTGAAGCTTCGATTGTTGTTGAATTAGTTCCTATGTCCCTGAAAACCAGAACCACCAATGTATTGACATCTTCTGCTTCACCCTCGTTAAACACCTCAACATTTTCAGCAAAGTGAACGGCCTTTGTTGTCTTTCCCAGCAGAAGACTGTGCATAGAATCCAGCTGAGCCTTAACTTCAGCGATCTGTGACCCATCATGATTACCAGCTAGCTTCTTGCGCTCGAAATCTGCACTCTTGGTGCTACTGCTAGATGCAATGTTCTCAATCAACACATAAGCGTCCTCAGGATACCTGGTGTTGAAATTTCCATTGCTTGAAGCGTCCAAACCCATCTGATACCTCCAATCTATCCCTCTGAAGAAGATACCCAGCAGCTGCACATCAGAGTAACCGTGATGTGGACAATCTCTCTGATACGATCTGAATCTCGTCCAAGCAGCCTTGAACGCCTCAGTAGGTCCTTGAGAAAATTGGGAGATTTTATTCCTCAGATCGTGCATCATCGTAGAAGTTAATCAGGAAGGCCCTCTTAGT
>PKML01036225.1:43903-73936 GCA_002933935.1 Eutrema yunnanense
TTGACATCTTCTGCTTCACCCTCGTTAAACACCTCAACATTTTCAGCAAAGTGAACGGCCTTTGTTGTCTTTCCCAGCAGAAGACTGTGCATAGAATCCAGCTGAGCCTTAACTTCAGCGATCTGTGACCCATCATGATTACCAGCTAGCTTCTTGCGCTCGAAATCTGCACTCTTGGTGCTACTGCTAGATGCAAAGTTCTCAATCAACACATAAGCGTCCTCAGGATACCTGGTGTTGAAATTTCCATTGCTTGAAGCGTCCAAACCATCTGATACCTCCAATCTATCCCTCTGAAGAAGATACCCAGCAGCTGCACATCAGAGTAACCGTGATGTGGATAATCTCTCTGATACGATCTGAATCTCGTCCAAGCAGCCTTGAACGCCTCATTAGGTCCTTGAGAAAATTGGGAGATTTTATTCCTCAGATCCTCAGATCTTGCATCATCGTAGAAGTTAATCAGGAAGGCCCTCTTAGTCTCCTCCCAACTAGTCAGCAATCCAGGAGGTAGCTGCCTCAGCCAATAAGTCGCATCTCTACCTAGAGAGTAGGGGAAGAGCTTGCAGAAGAGATAGTCGTAGGACACTCCATTGCTCTGGATGCTAGTGACAGAGTCCTCGAACTTCTCCACATGATCCATCGGATGTTCATGAGGAAGACCATGAAAGAGATGCTGTCCCACAAGAGTGTAGTATGCGGGTTTCAGCTCAAAATCATTCCTCTCAAACGCAGGAGGACAAATCGCTGACCGATTGGCGAAAAACTGATCAGGCCTGTTGTACTCACCAATCGTTCTTCCATGATTAACCACAACATTCCTCGCATTCCCAGCGACATTCTCAGCGACAACAAGAGAAGGTGGTATGACTATCCCCTCTCCATCAAGACGTTGTAAGCACCAGCTGCATCACGAACCAACCCTACTTGAATGTTGTTCATCTTAGCTGATTTCTTTGCTTTTCTGTTTGTGCGTTCCAAAAGTTCTAGCTGTTCCAGTGATAGATCAACTAGCGGGGCGTTCTTGTTGCTTCTGGTTTCAAAATTAGGCATACACCTAAAAACAAAAACAAATAACGTAAGTAACTGAAATATACATCAGGTATCGACCGATACCAGCAGGGTATCGATTGATACTAGGCGATTTAGACGAATTTCTTAGCTAAAATCTAATAGCAAATTGAGTCCCTGGCAACGGCGCCAAATTTGATATGCTCAAATTAATACCCTAAATAGTACTAAAGCAGTTGCTGCAGTAAATCAGGGGTCGAACACAAGAACGCAAGATATCACACTTTTTGATTGTATAGATCCAAAATACGCTAAATAAAAAGATGTAAACGAAAACAAGTACGCAATTAAAGGTGTTGTAAATCAATGGAGGAAAATATAGGCCCAGGGTATTTCTCAGGAAATCAATGAATGCAGCTAAATTAACTAACATGATTCAGATTACGAATGGTTCTTGAACTCAAATCACTAAAATATAGCTAACCAACCCTCGTTGCGAAAACTATCTAAATCTAATCCTAGGAATTCCAAATCTCTTTGCGAATCCTAAAGTCTTAATCAGCTTTAAAGTTCAGGTTTGATATGTTCACAAATCAATTAAACCAAATCTCTTTGCGAGTAATCAATTTGCTCACCCTAAGTTCTATCAGGTAATTAATCGCACTCTCGTGCTTAATCAATTATCCTAAGATCTAAGTTCCAGATTCATCAACCTAGAATTAGCTTTGAGAACGACCTATGGTGAAGAACTAATTTAGATGGTGAATCCTAAACAGATAATCAACCCAGCATTCAAAGAAATCCTTTATGAGAAAACCCTAAACCTAAAGTGGATCTACTCACACATGGAGAATGAAACAATCAACATGTTTGAATAAATCATCAATAAAACAGAAAGAGTAACAAGAGGGTTCGAAATCTGATCTCGGACGAAGGGAGATTCAGACTTGTCTCTCTCACAAAGCTCTCTCTCAAATCAAGGTAAAAAATAAAGCGTAGCCAACAAAGTGGCTGAAAATCCTAATTAAATAACCTAAACACGAATTTGGGTCTTCTTGTAAATATCAAAGTCTTCTGGGCAAGTTATGCAATTCTTCAAACTTCATTAAAAGTCGCGGCCCGTGATCTCTCAATGGCTGTCGATCGATACCAGGGGTTATCGATTGATACTTGACGTGAAATCGGGTACTCAGTCACCAGACTTCAGTTTCGCTCCAGAATGCTCCATAAAACTCCAATATCTTTAATAATACTCCAAATGTGCTAAAACATGTAAACGACTCTAAAAGACTCTATAATAGAATAAAGACTCGATAAAACGGACTTATATCATGGCTTAAACTGGGTAAAAACCATGATATATCAAAAACTGATCAGGCCTGTTGTACTCACCAATCGTTCTACCACGATTAACCACAGCATTCCTAGCGTTCGCATTCATAGTGACATTCCCAGCGACAATCTCTTCGACAACAGGAGCAGGTGGAATGATGTTCTCCTCTCCATCCAGACGTTGTCCTTGCTCATTGCACAAACGACCCTCTCGGCCTGTATAAGCACCAGCTGCATCTTGAACCAACTCTACTTGATTGTTGTTCATCTTTGTTGGTTTCTTTGTTCTTCTGTTTGTGCGTTCCAAAAGTGCTAGCTGCTCGAGTGACATATCAACTAGCTCAGTGTTCTTGTTCCTTCTGGTTTCACGATTAGGCATGCACCTGAAAACAAAGGCAAGAACGTTAGTAACTCGGTAACACGGTGAGTATCGACCGATACCAAGTGGTGTCGATCGATATCAACAAAAAGAAAACGGCGTGTATCGACCGATATTAGATAGTATCGATCGATACCGTCGAGCTTAGTCGAACTTCTCAGACTAAAATCTAATGGTGAATTGAGTCCCCGGCAACGGCGCCAAATTTGATATGCTCAAATTAATACCCTAAAAGTACTAAGAAATAGTTGTAGTAAGTGTAGGGGTCGAACACAAGGACTCACAGAGACACACAATAGATTATATAGGTGAGAATCACCCTAAGCAATTAATTGTATTTGATAACAAAATGTAAATTAAAACGGTTGTGAATTCAATTGGAGAAAGGCTAGGCTCAGGGTATTTCTCAGGGAATCACTGAATGCAGATAAACTAACTAGCATGATTCAGATTTAACGCGGTTCTTGAACTTAAATCACTAAGATATAGTTAACCAACTCTCGCTGCGAAAACTATCTAAATCTAAATCCTAGGAATTCCAAATCTCTTTGCGAATCCTAAGGTCTAAATCAGTTTTTTTAATCAGGTTTGATTTGTTCACAAAACAACTAAACCAAATCTCTTTGTGAATAGTTATTTTGCTCACCTTAGGTTCTATCAGGTAATTAATCGCACTATCGCGCCTAATCAATTATCCTAAGATCTAAGTTCTAGGTGATCAATCTAGAAATAGCTTTGCAAACAACCTATGGTGATGAACTAATTCAGATGGTGAATCCTAATAATAATTCAACCTAGCATTCAGAGAAAAACCTATTGAAACCCTGAACCTAACAAGGGATCTACTAAGACATGGAAATTGAAGCAATAAACATGTTTGAATAAATCATCAAATAAAACAGAAAGAGTAACAAGAGGGTTCGAAATCTTCTCTCAGATGAACAGAGTTTCAGACTTGTCTCCCTTCAAAAGCTCTCTCTCAAAAACAGAATAAAATAAGCATAGCCATGAAAGCGGCTCTAAAATCCTATTAAATAAACTAAACACGAATTGGGGTCTTCTTGTAAATATTAAAGTCTTCTGGGCAAGTTCTGCAATTCTTCAAACTTCATTTAAAGTCATGAGTCGTAAGATCCTCGATGGGTGTCGATCGATACCAAGGAGGTATCGATCGATGCTTGACGCTTCGATCGGGTACTTAGTCACAAGACTTCAGTTTTGCTCCAGAACGCTCCATAAAACTCCAATATCTCCAATAATACTCCAAATGTGCTAAAACCTGTAAAATACTCTAAAATACTCCAAAATAGTATAAAAACTCTATAAATGGGACTTATATCATGGCTTAAACAAGGTAAAAACCATGATATATCAATTAGCTAGACGTTCAATCATTTGATCTATGAAAGGTAACGGGAAGTGATCCTTACGAGTAGATGAATTTAATTTCCTATAGTCAATGCACATTCTATGCCCGGTTATTGTCCTAGTAGGTATCATTTCATCCTTTTCATATTTAACAACTGTTATCCCCCCTTTCTTAGGCACACAATAAACCGGTGAGACCCAAGTACTATCCGATATTGGGTAGATAATACCGGCATCCAAAAGCTTAAGAATCTCTCTCTTTACAACATCCTTCAAATTAGGATTCAACCTTCTTTGATGTTCAGTAGAGGTCCTTGATTCATCCTCTAGATGGATTATCTGTGTGCACAAAGTAGAGGAAATACCCTTGATGTCATCCAAAGAATAACCAGTGGCTTTCCTATACTTCCTAAGTTCAACTAAAAGGGAGGATATTTCATTTTCATTCAAACTATCATTCACAATAACCGGGTATGACTCGTTTGGACCTAGGCGATAATCGATGTGAGGAAAGACAAACTAGGCTTCACCTTTGGGGCTTTGAGTTCTATGCAATTGTCCTCCTCAAGACTAAACTTACCCTTGCTAGTCTCTTAAACGGCTAGAACAAACTCATCTTGAACCGTATCAACGCTTTACCCATCTTGAACCTCGGTACCATGAACACCCAACTCAACAAAGGGCGTATCCCTTTCAACCGGCTTGTGCAAGTCCATGAGTAGCTCATACCCTTGACTCTCTTTACTCAAGAACCCATGATCACCACGTTCCTTAGTCAAAACCACTTCCAAACCGTCTTCTGCTCTCATTTCCTCAAGCAATTCGTCGGCTAGTTCATCCATGGTCTCTATGTAGAAACATTTGCCATCTATGGTGGGTTTCTTCATCACCTTGTTGATATCGAACTCAAGGACTTCTCCTTTACCCAAGTGTAGGTCTATTTTGTCTTTCCTCACATCGATTATCGCCCCCGCGGTTGCTAGGAATGGCCTACCAAAGATAAGAGGATCTTTCGGTTCCTCATCCATTTTAAGCACCACAAAATCTGTGAGGACAATGAATTCCTTCACCACGATAGGAAGATCCTAAAGCAAACCAATGGGGACTCTCACGCTCCTATACGCCAATATTAGGGAAATGTTGCATGCCTTGTAGCATGTGAAGCTGATATTCCCATATTTTACCTCTTTTTAGCATGCATTCTTGTCTTTGTTTTGTGTCTCATGCATGTGTCTTGCATAGTTTTTATAGCATTTTGGTACTTATTAGAGTATTAGGTGTTTTCATTAGGTCCTAGTGACTTTTGCATGTTTTTGAGGAGTTTACTAGGTGTTTGGAGACACTTGGTGGAGTTGGGAGATTTGGTGCTTAAAGACTAGAGAGGAACCATCCGGAACGTCTCAAAGAACCGATCAGACGAAGACGTTCCGAAGTGATCCAGCTCTTGGAGTCTTCATGAAGATTGTATATGGACGAGTCAGCTGTCCAGGGAATTTCTAATCAGGTCATTCGGACATCAGGTCAGGAAGTTATCGCCGATTTACCGAAGACTATCCGGATCGGGAGCAAGTGAAGCGGTTGAAGGAGTTTGGGAGTTTGTCAGCTCTCACATCGACCAGAAAGCAGTCACACATCGGTGCAACACATTGATGCTACACCAGGGAGCTTAACCTCGACCAGAAGAAGCAGTCACACATCGATGCAACACATTGATGTTAGCTTCAGCAGGATTCACATCAACCAGAAGCAGTCACACATTGATGCAACACATTGATGTTAATCCTGTTGTCCACTTTTTCTTATAAATACTCATCTAAACCTAATTTTTATGTATGCTTTTTGTTAGTCAAAAATCATTTTCCCTTTTGAGAGAGAATTTGGAGATTGTAAGAGAGATCCTTTAAGTTTATGCAATTAAGTGTTTATCTCATTGAATCTCTTCTATCTATCTTCTTTTCATCTTGATTATTCAACATCTATCCATGGAATCATCCTCTATCAAAATCGATTTTGAGGGGTTCTTAATGGGTCTTGAGTAGTCTTCTAGGGTTTAGAGATGGGGTAGATTAAGATGTTCTTAGGCTTGATTCATGGTGTTTAGGGTTAGATCTTCTTATATCCCTTCTTGTTTAATGTTCTTAAGGCTAAATCTAGCTTGAAAAAGTAGATTTAGATCATAAGGCATTTCATGCACACCAAGTGTTTGGTGAAATGCCTTGATGAATTAAACAAGAGATTTACATTCCTAGCCTATGACAATAGTTGTCTAGGGTGTATTTTTGGTTGATCTTGTTGATTTAAACTAAATGCTTGCTAATCAATGATCCACAAATGATGATTTGCTAATGGGTTAGGTGATTAGCATAGTGATTAATTGCTTGAAAGAGAATTAGTCAAGTTTAGGATCTTATGCCTAGGGATTAGCTTGTTTGAGTAAATGAACATCATGAATTGAACTTGGGACTTCTTATATCGATAACCCTATCCCTAGATTCGCTTTTGCTTATTGATTTACAATCTTGCTTAGTGCTTTTGCTTAATTCTAAATTGGATACTTAACAACAAACCACTTGTTTAGCTTAACTTGCTTTAAGTGCCTTGCATTCTTAGTGATTAGGATAAATACCTTTATGGATTGATAACCTTCATACTACACGTGTTGGAGTTATTGATACCTCCCTTGGATTGCAAAATCCTTGTATCAGAAGCCTAGTCTCTTAGCTACCGAAAACGGCATGAGGCTTGCACTCGCTCCAAGATCACACAAACAATGGTTGAAAGATAGAGGACCAAGTGCACAAGGTAGAGTAAATGATCCCGGATCTCCTAGCTTCTTTGGCACCCTCTTCTTTTGTATGATGGCGCTACACTCATGAGTCAGAATGACCATAGACTCCATTTCCTTAGCTCTCTCATTCACGGCATCATTCAAGAATTTGGCGTATTGAGGGACAAGTAAGAAGGCATCAACCAAAGGCATTGTGAGTTCTACCTTCTCCATTTACCTATCAAAGATTGCTTTGTACTTGTCCATAAGTTGCTTTTTGAACCGCCCGGGAAAAGGTAACTTAGGAACGTATGGCTTAGGGACAAACACATTCTTCTTAGGTTTCTGTTGAGCAACAACAACCATAGGCTTGACCTTCTCAACTTCTTCAACCTTGTCTTGCTCTCTCACTACCTCATCTTCAACCAAATCGTCATCTTCTTGAAGTTTCACCCCCCCCCCACTTTGCTTATCAATGTCCTCATTGAGAGTAGAAGGAGCTTCTCGTGGAGGCAAGACCGTACCACTCCTTAAGGTGATGACGTTTACATACTCCTTAGGATCGGCTTCGGATTTGCCCGGGAGTTGACCTTGTGGTCGTGAAGAAGAAGCAACATCTTTGTTCTCCATTTGTTTGAACTCGGAGTTCAAAGCTTCAAACTTGGTGTTGAGGTCGTTGTATGAGCAATCTACCCGTGTACTTATCTCCGCTTGTCCTTTCAGTAGTTGTTGGAACATGGAGCTCAAGTCAAGCTCTTGCGGTTTAGACGTAGATGATTGACCTTGGGGTACAAACCCTTGTTGTTGCTCTTGAAACCTGGATGGAACTTTGGGTTGAAAACCACCTTGGTTCCCTTGGAATTGGTTCCTTGGGAAATAACCTTGCTGGTTGTTGTTAGAAGTTTGGCCTTGAGGTTGGAATTGCTTTTGTTGAACTCCTTGAGGTTGAGTGGATTGTTGAGGGTAGACTTGATCTTGTGGATTCTCCACATTCGTGTTCCGATATGAGAAATTTGGGTGATTCCTATAATTTTGGGAAATTCCCTTGATTCCCCACGTAGTTCACCTCCTCTTGAGTGTCCTCGGTCTCCACTTGGTAACAACCTTGATTATCCTCATAATCACCGATGAAATGAACTGCTTTTTGGGATTCTTTAGAAGCGACAAGAAGCCTATCTATCAAACTTGCTTGCTTATCCATCATGGAGGCTTGTTTATCCAACTTCTCATTCAAGGCTTTCATGTCTTTGGACCTCGCGTTCTCATCAAAGTTGCTAGTAGTCCTTGAAGCACGGTCATAATCATCTCCATACGTCCCATCGCTAGTAGCTAAATTCTCTACAAGCTCCATAGCATCCTCTACGTCCTTAGCTAGGAAATTACCATTCGAAGCCGTGTCAAGAAGCATACGGATCTTAGGCATAGCACCTCGGTAGAGAGTACTAAGAAGAAAGGCGTTGGAGAAGCCGTGATGTGGGCATTGAGAAGTGTAGCCTCTAAATCTCTCCCAAGCCTCGTTGAAAGACTCAATAGACCGTTGTGTGAAGCTAGATATCTCATTGCGAAGTTTGGCGGTTCTAGCCGGTGAGAAAAATTTGGCTAGAAACGCCCTTTTGCAGTCATCCCATGAAGTAATAGATCCTTGAGGCAAGCTTTTCTCCCATTGGTGAGCCTTGTCACCCAAAGAGAACGGGAAGAGTCGAAGCTTGAAACCGTCTTCGGATACTCCGTTGATCTTGGTGAGACCACATATCCAGTCAAATTGGTCAATGTGATCTAGAGGATCCTCCATTGACAACCCATGGAACTTGTTAGCTTGAACCATGTTGATTAGCCTTGGTTTGCCCTCAAAATTGTTGTTTTCAACCGGAGGCGGTTGAATCCCTTGATGGTTTTGGTGTGCATTTTCCGCATCACCTTCTCCGACGACATGCCTAGCTCTAGGCGGGTGGTTAGGACGGTGATGGTTTCCATTGCCACCACCTCCTTGATTGTTACCGTGACCATCCCCATTCCCACCGTTCCTTTGGTGGGGAAAGGGTTCATTGATGTTCTGAAGGGGAACACTCTCAAAGTGCTCCATTTCTTCGTTGTCAACCTCTTCTTGAAATCTAACTCGGCTTCTCCTTGCCCGTGAACCTCTCTCTAGTTGATCGATATCGTCTCTTGGCTCAACGAGATTGGTGTTGCCTCGGGAACGAATATGCATACACCTAGAGAGTACAAACGCAATGAGAAGCAAACAAGATTAGTAACTTGGTAGCAAATACTCCATCCGTTTCTTTTTATAAGTAGTTTTGGCTAAAAGCACAAAAATTAAGAAACTCATCTTTTACCAAAAAATATCATTTAATATATAAATTAAAAATAATTCAGCCAATCATAAAAAAAACTGCAGAATATTATTGGCCACACAATATTCGATAAAGGTAAAAGTTACATAGAAACATGAAAACAACTTATATTGTGAAACAAAACAAAATCTCTAAAACTACTTATAAAAAGAAACGGAGGGAGTAATACTTAAGCTCACGAAGAACCTAAATCTCAATGTTAAAACAAATCCCAATACGGCAACGGCGCCAAATTGATACAAGACTTTTTAGTCTCTAGGAGGTATCAATATCCCCAATACGATGTAGTAAGGAGGTTATCAATCCATAATTGGGATTATTCGGTGCTTATAGTAAGTTAAGCTAAACAAGTGTGGTTTGTGATCAATTATCAATTCAAAACAAGTGAAATAGCAAAGCAAACAAGATGTAATTCAAATAACAAAAGCGAATCCTAAGATGGGGTTATCGAATTTAGGTGATCCAAGTTCAATTAGTGATGTTCATTCACTCAAAGAAACTAATTCCTAGGCATAAGACCCTTAATCTTGACTAATTCTCTTTCAAGAAACTAATCACTTTGCTAATCATCTAATTCATTAACAAACTTTCATTTGTGAATCATTGATTAGCAAGCATTAAGAATGCAAACAAGATCAACCAAAGATACACCCTAGACAACTATCATCATAGGCTAGGAACATAAATCTCTTGTCTAGTTCATCAAGGCATTTCATCAAACACTTGGTGTGCATGAAATGCCTTATGATCTAGATCCACTCTTTCAAGATAGATCTAGCATTAGGGACACTAGACAAGAAGGAATATAAGATTATCTAACCCTAAACACAACTAATCAAACATTGGATCACCCTAATCTACCCCATCTCAAGATCCTAAAAGACTACTCAAGACCCATCAAAAATATCTCAAAATCGATATGGATAGGAGTTGAATCCATTGATGGGTGATGGATAATCAAGATAAAAAGAAGATAGATGGAAGAGATTGATGTAAACAAATACTAAATTGCATAAACAAAAGGATCTCTCTTACAAGTCTCAAGTTCTCTCTCAAAGGTGAGGGGTTTTGACTTAAGAAAAGCATGACATTAAAAATTAGGTTTAGATGGGTTTTTATATGAAAACTAGGAGACAGGGTTAACATCAAGGGGATTGGGCGATGCAACGGGTCGATGCTAAGCTTTTTTCCCCCATGATCTTCCATCGGCCGGTTGCATCGCCACATGGCGTCGATGTGCACGTCTCCAAAGCTTGAACATCGCGGCATCTGGGCGATGTGGGAAGGAGCTGGGTCGATGCTAAGGGTTTTTCCCCCCCTGATCTCCCATCGGCCGGTTGCATCGCCTCGTGGCGTCGATGTGCACGTCTCCAAAGCTTGAACATCGCGGCATTTGGGCGATGTGGGAAGGAGCTGGGTTGATGCTAAGGGTTTTTCCCCCTGATCTTCCATCGGCCGGTTGCATCGCCCTGTGGCGTCGATGTAAACGTCCTGAAGCTTGAACATCGCGGCATCTGGGCGATGTGGGAAGGAGCTGGGTCGATGCTAAGGGTTTTTTCCCCCTGATCTTCCATCGGCCGGTTGCATCGCCCCGTGGCGTCGATGTGCACGTCTCCAAAGATCCCAAACGTCCTTAACCGCCTCTCTTGCTCCCGATCTGAATGGTCTCAAGCCAACCTCCGTCAAGTGCCTTCAAAGTGCCTAAAAAGGACTCCAAAACATGCAAGACACTCTAGGACCTAGTATGAGAATCCTAATACCCTAAATGAGATAAAACAACAAAGAAATGCCAAGTAACTATATGCAAATGAGATGAAACCTATACTAAATGAATGCATGAAAGTTGTGAAATACGAGTCTATCAGTTGCCACCGAGGATAGTATTGCTTGTTTGATTTCGTATTCTAATTTTTGCTCTAGACACTTTTGATTTTCAAGTTCTTTGTTGTTCTTTTGACTTTCTCCTTTATCTTTGTCTTTTATTCTAAGGTGCATGCACACTAGGAGAACTCATAGAGGAACTGTACCGCTACTAGACGATATCGACAAATACGAGAGAGAACTCCGAAGACTCAAAAGAAACTTAAGGATGGCCAAAAACGACCACCAGGAAGATTAACTACACCGCGATCAACTAGATCACGAGGATGACCGTGATTTTTTGGATCACGAAGAAGATCAAGAGGCTGTCCATGGTGCTAATGACCAGCCACACCTCGATCCCGAAGAAAACCACAACCAAAACTAAAATGCTGAAAATCCAAGGCGACAACTTCCCGTCGATCGTGATGCACCGAGGAACGATGCTCAAGTGAATGCACTGATTCCTCCTAACGACGTAAATGCTAACCGTCTCGTACTACCCGCTAATCCTCTGAGGAGACAAGTGCATAACCACATCATTGCTGGTTTTGATGCACCGTATCAACACTTCCAAAACCGAGCAGCCATACAACTTCCTGCACCGAACAGAAACAATTTTGAGAGCAAACCTTAAATCAATTCTTTGGTAAAGCAAATTCAGTTTTATGGAGTTGCCACCGAGCATCCAATGGAGCACATCGAGTAGTTCGAAGAGATATGCCGAACGACGAGAACGAACCAAGTTCCCGCCGACTATTTGAAGTGTAAGCTTTTTCCTTTTTATTTGGCTGATAAAGCTCACTGTTGTTTGAAATCTTTGCCCGCAGAATCTATTACTAATTGGGAAGAGTGCAAAGCCGCCTTCTTAAACCACTTCTACACGAAGTCTAGATCCAACGCGCTAAGAAACAAAATCCAAAGTTTTCATCAACAATCGGTGGAGTCTTTCTATGAAGCGTGGGAACGTTTCAAGGAGTACGAGAGAGATTGCCCTCATCACGGTTTCTCCGGTCTGAATGTGCTCAACAATTTCTACCGAAATATCAACTTTCTTTCGACACGGCCAGCAATGGAGACTTCTCCATGAGGACCATCAACCAAGGATGAGCTCTCATCTAAAATATTGATATGTCGGATAGCAACAATTCTCCCGACTACGATAGATCGACTAGATCGGACGTGTCGGAATCAAAAGAGATTTTCGAGCTAAAAGTCATGATGAACTGACTTCTCAACTACCAAAAACGTCAAGTACATGCTTGTGAAGCTTTTGTTGGAGTGGATGATGACACTTACTACGAACCCGACAACAACGATTCATATTCTCAAGAAGAAGAAGTTAACTATGTGGGAGCACAAGGTCAATACCAAGGCCGATTCAACAATGGATTCAACAACGCATTCCGCAACGCCAACTTCAACAATATTTCCTACCGAAATCAAAAAGTGGGGAACCCCTCAAGATCATCCTTATCCACAACAATCGAGGCCATACCAAAACCAGTTCCAAAACGGGAACTATGGAGGAAATGGGAACTTCAACGCTCAAGCCGCTCCTTACAACAACTCAAACACGTAGCAACAAGGTATCTCTAACTCTCAACTTGCTGCCCAAACAGCGAAGCTCGAGCAATCAATTCAACTCCTCGCTCAAAGCACCGAGAAGACGACGAAAGATTTTAACGTCAAGGTCGAATGTATGTACAACAACATGAATGGGAAATTTGAATCTCTTTCAACCCATGTCAAAAAGTTGGACATGCAAGTCTCTCAAACCTCGGACTCCACTAAGAGACCGAGCGGAATTTAACCCAGAAGAGTGGAAGGTAACCCGAAGAGATTTTGCAACGTAATTTCCACCATACCCGAGAAGGAAGTCGATGCTAATATGGAGCCTAGATAAGTTCCAAAATTCATCTCACTCTATGGACGAGTCGTTACCGAATCCAAGATGATCTAAAAACCACCATTCGAGGTACCAAAACTAATCCCGCTTCAAAGGCTTAGAAAAGTCGATGATCCGGGACGTTTTTCTTTTTCTTGTTGGATTTCAGAAATTTATTTTGCAGATTGTTTGTGTGATTCCAGAGCCAACGTCAACATCATGTCTAAGAAATTTGCCGAGAAACTCGGTATAATGAATCTCACGCCATCTACCGCGAGCGTAATTTTTGGGGACTCATCACAAAAGAAACCCGAAGGAGCGATCCATGATCTTTAAATAATCATTGGAAACAACATCGTCCCCGCTGATTTTCATGTTTTTGAAATGGAAAGAGACAAGGATAGACCGTTGATTTTTGGTCGACCCTTCTTAGCTACCGTTGGCGCCGTCCTTGATCACGCCAACTGTAATGACCCCGCTCTCGACCTAATATTTATTTAGGAGGAATTAAATATTTTTGGTCGAGAGAAAAAATGTTTTGGCCGAGGGAAATTGTTCGACGGTCGTGCGGATTTAGTTTGGCCGAGGAGGGCTAAACCGCAGATCGAAGAAACTAGTTTCGGATAAGCATGAAGTTTGGATAAGGATGAAATTGTGGATAAGGACGAAATTGTGGATAAGGATGAAGTTTTGGTGGAAAGGATCAAATTGGTAAAAGAAAACATGAAGAAGGCGCAGGATCGCCAAAAGAAGTATGCAGATCAGAAAAGACTAGAAGTAGTATTTGCGGTGGGAGATATGGTATATCTCAAAGCCACAGCAGTAAAGGGAAAAGATCGTTTTGGGAAAACTGGGAAGCTTGCTACAAGATACATTGGACCATTCGAAATAATTGCAAGGGTTGGAGAGGTGGCCTATCGAGTGGCATTACCTAAGACCATGCATCTTCACCCTGTGTTCCATGTATCCATGCCGCGGAAGCATATACGAGATCCTGAGGAAGTAGAAACACAACAAGTTGAGGGATTGCGATCAAACATTACTTACCCGGAAGGACCGTTAAGTATAGGCGAAAGGCGAGATCGGACATCGAGGAATAAGGTAATTCCTCAAATTCAAGTGTATTGGGGGAAACATAATCGTCAAGTGGTCACATGGGAAGACGAAGCTGTGTTCCGGAAGAACTATCCTGAGTTTTTCACAGAGGAAGAAGATGTTGACCAGGCTGGTTGATATGCTCAATTTAATACCCTAAAATACTAAAGCAGATGTTATAGTATAGCTAGGGGTCGAACCACAAAGACTCACAGAGATCACACAATAGATTATGAAGTGTCGAATTACGCTAAGCCAAACAGATGTAATTAAAAGCAATGCAGAAATTAAAAGAGTTGTAAATCAATTAGAAGAATATAGGCTCAGGGTTTTTCTCAGGAAATCAATGAATGCAGATAAACTAGCTAACAGGATTCAGATTTAGCGCAGTTCTTGAACTCAAATCACTAAAATATAGCTAACCAACTCTCGTTGCGAAAACTATCTAAATCTAAATCCTAGGAATTCCAAATCTCTTTGCGAATCCTAAAGTCTAAATCTGCTTTAATAACAGGTTTGATATGTTCACAAATCAATTAAACCAAATCTCTTTGCGAATAATCAATTTGCTCACCTAAGGTTCTATCAGGTAATTAATCGCACTCTCGTGCCTAATCAATTATCCTAAGATCTAAGTTCCAGATTTGTCAATCTAGAATTAGCTTTGAACACAACCTAGGGCGAAGAACTAATTCAGATGGTGAATCCTAAACAGTTAATTAACCTAGCATTCAGAGAAATCCTTTATGAGAAAACCCTAAACCTAAAGTGGATCTACTCAGACATGGCAATTGAATCAATAGACATGCTTGAATAAATCATCAATAGAATAAGAATAACAAGGTTTTAAGATCTGATCTCGGACGAAGGGAGATTAACACTTGTCTCAAACCAAAGTATAGAAAATAAAGCTTAGCCTAAACAGGTGGCTGTAAAATCCTATTTATAACCTAAAACACGAGTTGGGGTCTTCTTATAATTATCAGAGTCTTATGGGCCAATTCTGCAATTCTTCAACTCTTGATTAAGCCGCGATCCTTCTGTTTCCTCGACGGGTATCGATCGATACTAGGCAGTATCGATCGATACTCAGGTGATTTTGAGGCCTCAGCTACACAGATCTCTACTTCGCTCCAGAATGTTCCAGAAAGCTCCAATAACTCCAATTAAGCTCCAAACGTGCTAAGACCTGCAAAAGACTCTAAAATACTACAAAACACTAGAAAGACTCTATAAAAAGGACTTATATCATGGTCTAAACAGGGTAAAAACCATGATATATCAACTCCCCCATCCGAACCAAGTAGAATTCGGGAGGAGGGGAGAATGTAATGACCCCGCTCTCGACCTAATATTTATTTAGGAGGAATTAAATATTTTTGGTCGAGAGAAAAAATGTTTTGGCCGAGGAAAATTGTTCGACGGTCGTGCGGATTTAGTTTGGCCGAGGAAGGCTAAACCGCAGATCGAAGAAACTAGTTTCGGATAAGCATGAAGTTTGGATAAGGATGAAATTGTGGATAAGGATGAAGTTTTGGATAAGGATGAGTTTTGGATAAGATTAAGATGTGGATAAGCATGAAAAGAGATAAGGATGGAAATGGATAAGATCAATGCATGGCTAGCTCGAGGTGTCGAGTCTGGTGGATCTGGTCCATGTGTCGGATGCTAAGGAGGGATTAGTGTATCGATAGACACGAGAGAGAACTCCGAAGACTCAAAAGAACGCTAAGGATGACCGAAAACGACCGACCGGAGAATCAACTAAACCGTGATCAACTTGATCATGAGAATGACCGTGATGTTTTGGATCACAAATATGACCGGGAGGCTGTCCATGGTGAAAACGACGAGCCACATCTCGATCCCGAAGAAAACAAAAACCGAATTGCATAAAATCCGAGACGACAATTTTATGTCGATCATGATGCACCGAGAAACGATGCTCAAGTCAATCCACCGATTCATCCAAATAGCGAGAACGCCAACGGTCCTGTTTTACCCACTAACCCTCCGAGGAAAAAAGCGTGTAACCACACCATTGCTGATTTTAATGCACCATATCAACCTACCAAAAACGAGCCGCGATACAAGTTTCGTTACCTGATATAAACGGCTACGAGATAAAGCCTCAAATCATTGCTTTGGTAAAGCAAAATCAGTTTCATGGAGTTTCTATCGAACATCCGATGGAGCATATCGAGTTGTTCGAAGAGATATGCGAAAGGATGAGAACGAACCAAGTTCTTGCCGATTACTTAAAGTGTAAGCTTTTTCCTTTTTCTTTAGCCAATAAAGCTCACCGTTGGTTGAAATCTTTGCCCACAGCATCTATCACTAGTTGGGAAGAGTGCAAATCCACCTTCCTAAGTCACTTCTACAGCATGTCGAGGTCTAACTCGTTGAGAAACAAGATCCAAAGTTTTCATCAACAATCGTTCGAGGTTTTCTATGAAGCGTGGGAACGTTTCAAGGAGTACGAGAGAGATTTCCCTCACCACGGTTTCTCCGGTCCGAATTTGCTCAACACTTTCTATCGAGAATTATTACTGAAATATCAACTCTCTCTCGACACGGCCCGCAATGGAGATTTCTCCACAAAGACCATCAACCAAGGAAGAGCTCGCATCGAAAATCTTGCTATGTCTAATAGCAACAATTGTCCTGACTACAATAGATCGACTAGATCTAACGTGTCATAAGCTAAAGAGATAATCGAGCTAAAGGACATGGTCAATACTTCTCAAAAAATAAAATTGCCAAATGCATGCTTGTGAAGCTACTAATGGAGGCGAGGATGAGGCAAAGAAGCCTAAGGGAGTGACCCACGATCTAGTTTACAGCGATGTGAAGACAAATATCTGGTTTTAAATCAGGAAAAATGTCATTTTATGGTAGGAAAGTTAAGTTAACGGATAACGTTTTGTAATGATCACTATGTTATCATTTTTTAGTCAAGGTGTACATTCAAATTTTAGTTTGCTCTTATGTATTTTGACTCAATTTGACATAAAAGAAAATTAATGTAGTCTTATATATATATATGTATGTTGACTCAATTAGGTAATATAAAATGAATTTATTATTGTGTGTTTTTAATAGATTTGGTTTTGGGAAATAGCATCGCACACCAACGATTCTCAAAGAATTAAAGAGTCGGATACGTGGCAGTTTCAAAAATAAAATGATCAATTAAATTTTTACTCGCTATAAATAGTTTTTATATGCCTAATAATAATTGCATGGCTCTGTCCGACAGACATTTTCAACTTTTTAGTCAAAGTGTAATGTCAACTTTTAATTTCCTCCTATGTATTTTGATTGAATTTTCCCTAAAAGAAAATTAATTTAGTCTTATATATGTATTTTGACTTAATTTGGTAATATAAAATCAATTTAGTATTGTGTATTTTAATAGATTTGGTAAAAAAATGTAATTATATAATTTAAAAAGTATTTGACTGAAACAATACAATTTCTCCATTCTATAAAATGGTTGGACAATCGCTAAAAACACTCATCTACCTTTTCAACACATTTTTGAAATAATATATTCTAGGGCTCAAACAATGTAGAGAATATCAGTGAAATTTTTTTGTCTTATCANCTATGCTTTTTATACTTTGATTTTACTTTGGTTGAGAGAAACAAGTCTGAATCTCCCTTCATCCGAGATCAGATCTCAAAACTTTTTGTTACTCTTATTTTCTATTGATGATTTATTCAAACATGTTGATTGTTTCATTCTCCATGTCTGAGTAGATCCACTTTAGGTTCAGGGTTCTCATAAGGGTTTTCTTTTAATGCTAGGTTGATTATCTATTTAGGATTCACCATCTGAATTAGTTCTTCGCTTAGGTTGTGTTCAAAGCTAATTCTAGGTTGACGAATCTGGAACTTAGATCTTAGGATAATTGATTAGGCATAACAGTGCAATTAATTACCTGATAGAACCTAGGTGAGCAAATTAATTACTCGCAACGAGATTTGGTTTAATTGATTTGTGAACACATCAAACCTGATATTAAAGCTGATTTAGACTTTAGGATTCGCAAAGAGATTTGGAATTCCTATGATTTAGATTAAGATAGTTTTCGCAACGAGAGTTGATTAGCTATATTTTAGTGATTTGAGTTCAAGAACCGTGCATTAATCTGAATCATGTTAGTTAATTTAGCTGCATTCATTGATTTCCTGAGAAATACCATGGGCCTATATTCTCTCCATTGATTTACAACACTTTTAATTTGCGTAATTGCTTTCAATACCATTGATCACTTAGCGTAATTCAGCATCTAGAATCTATTGTGTGTTTCCTTGAATCCTTGTGGATTCGATCCCTAGCTATACTACGACTACTGCTTTAGTACTGTTAGGGTATTAATTTGAGCATATCAGCAGTTGGTGTCGGTCGATACTGGACTGGTGTCGGTCGACACAAGTACAATGTGCTCGCCAGACATGACTGTCTTCACGAAAACTGGCATAACTTTTGATCGCACCGTTGGAATGGCTTCAAACAACTTTCAAATGAAAGTGAATCTATTGATCTGTCTTGTGTCCAAATTTAACCTCAATCCATCGGTGGAAAGTTCTTCAACGAATGGCAAACTTCTGACGTCTCTGCATGACTCTGCTCCTTTTCTCCCAAAATGCTCCGGAATCCTCCAAAAACTCCAATTAAGCTCCAAACGTGCTAAAACCTGTAAAAGACTCTAAAACACTATGAAATAATAGAAAGATTCTATAAAACGGACTTATACCATGGCTTAAACAAGGTAAAAACCATGATATATCAATACCTAACTTAGATTATATAATGATGGATAAATCATTGTATTTATATTTATAACATTATTTTTTGGTTTTGCGGTGCTCACTATGTTATCATTTAGAACTATAGAAGCAAAACATTTATTTTCGGAAGAAACTCCTCAATTGGTGTTGCATCATGAAGCTTTACCGCGGGTAGTACAACCACCAATACAACCACACAAGTTTCGCTACAAAAAAGAGTGTATACAATGTGTTGCCACTGAAACTAATATTATATGTTATTGTCTATGCTGAGTTTCAGTATCATTTTAATTAATAGAATAAATAAAATACATTTCTCTAATTATAAATCTTATTTGATATTTGGTGCGTATAATAATCATTATATTAGAAGTATAGAAAAAACTCATGGTATGAAATTATATATTTATTTCAAATATATTTTGGTTTCAATCAAAATTTTAAAATTAAATATATCTATAGTTATAATATTTCTTTTTTAGAATTTTGAGATGTAAACAAACCACACACAAGAATTTCTAAAATTATTTGAGAAATCGCATCGTACACCAAAGAACTAAATAGTTGGACACGTGGCAGTTTCGTAAATAAACGATCAATCAAATTTTTACTCAATATAAATAGTTTTTATATCCCTAATAATAACCGCATGTCTCTGCCTGACCGACATTTTCAACCTTTTAGTCAAGGTGTACATTCAACTTTAAGTTTGCCCTTATGTATTTTGACTCAATTTGGGATAAAAGAAAATTAATTTAGTCCTATATATATGTATGTTGACTCAATTGGGTAGTATAAAATCAATTTACTATTGTGTATTTTAATAGATTTGTTATTGAGAAATCGCATTGTACACCAACGATTCACAAAGAATTAAAGAGTCGGATACGTGGTAGTTTTGTAAATAAAGATCAATCGAATTTAAACTCGTTATAGCTAGTTTTCATATGCTTTATAATAACCGCATGGCTCTACCCGATCGATATTTTCAGTCTTTTAGTCAAGGTGTACAATCAACTTTTAGTTATCTCTTATGTATTTTGACTCAATTTGGCATAAAAGAAAATTAATTTAATCTTATATATATATATATATATTTATTTATATGTATGTTGATGATATATCATAGATTTTACCTCGTTTAAGCCATGATATGAGTCCGTTTTATCGAGTCTTTATTATATTATAGAGTCTTTTAGAGTCTTTTACCGGTTTTAGCACATTTGGAGCATTATTGGAAATATTGAAGTTTTATCGAGCGTTCTGGAGAAAAAACTGAAGTCTGGTGACTAAGTGCCCAATCGAAGCGTCAAGCATCGATCGATACCGCCTTGGTATTGATCGACACTCATCGAGGAGATTACGGGTCGCGACTTTTAATGAAGTTTGAAGAATTGCAGAACTTGCCCAGAAGACTTTAATATTTACAAGAAAACCCCAATTCGTGTTTAGGTTATTTAATAGGATTTTAGAGCCGCTTTCTTGGCTATGCTTATTTTACTTTGGTTTTGAGAGAGAGCCTTTGAAGGGAGACAAGTCTGAAACTCTGTTCGTTCGAGAGAAGATTTCGAACCCTCTTGTTACTCTTTCTGATTTATTTGATGATTTATTCAGTTATGTTGGTTGTTTCATTCTCCATGTCTGAGTAGATCTCTTGTTAGGTTCAGGGTTCTCAATAGGGTTTTTTCTGAATGCTAGGTTGATTTACTATTATGATTCACCATGTGAATAAGTTCTTCACCATATGTTGTTTGCAAAGCTAATTCTAGATTGATCACCTAGAACTTAGATCTTAGGATAATTGATTAGGCGCGAGAGTGCGATTAATTACCTGATAGAACCTAAGGTGAGTAAAATAACTATTCGCAAAGAGATTTGGTTTAGTTGTTTTGTGAACAAATCAAACTTGATATAAAAGCTGGTTTAGACTTTAGGATTCGCAAAGAGATTTGGAATTCCTAGGATTTAGACTTAGATAATTCTCGCAACGAGAGTTGGTTAATTATACCTTAGTGATTTGAGTTCAAGAACCGCGCTAAATATGAATCCTGTTAATTAGTTTGTCTGCATTCAGGGATTCCCTGGGAAATACCTTGAACCTAATCTTTCTCCAATTGAATTCACAACCGTTTTAAATTACATTCTGTCTTTCAATACCATTGATTGTTTAGCGTAATTCTCTTCCATAAAATTTATTGTGTGTTTCTGTGAGTCCTTGTGTTCGATCCCTACTATTGCTGTAACAACTACTTAGTACTTTTAGGGTATTAGTTTGAGGATATCAAATTTGGCGCCGTTGCCGGGGACTCAATTCGCCATTAGAATTTTAGTCTGAGAAATTCGACTAAGCCCGACGGTATCGGTCGATACTATCTAGTATCGGTCGATACTCGCCGTTTTCTTTTGTTGATATCGATCGACACCACTTGGTATCGGTCGATACTCATCGTGTTACCGAGTTACTAACGTTTTTGACTCTTGCTTTCAGGTGTATGCCTAATCGTGAAACCTGGAAGAACAAGAGCACTCAACTAGTTGATCAGTCACTCGAGCAGCTAGCACTCGTGGAACACACAAATAGACGAGCAAAGAAACCAGCAAATATGAAGAATAATCAAGTGGAATTGGTTCAAGATGCAGCTGGAGCATATAGAGACCGAGAGGGCCATTTTTGCAATGAGCAAGGACAACGTCTGGATGGAGAGGGGAACATCATTCCACCTGCTCCTGTTGTCGCTGGGAATGCCGCTGGAAACGCAATCGCAGTGAATGCTGAGAACGCTGTGGTTAATCATGGTAGGACGATTGGTGAGTGCAACAGACCTGACCAGGTTTACTCAAATCGCTATGCGATTCGTCCTCCACCTTATCAGAGGAATGACTTTGAGCTGAAGCCTGCATACTACACTCTTGTGAGCCAGCACCCTTTTCATGGTCTTTCCAGCAAACATCCCATGGATCACATTGAGAGGTTCGAGGACTTGGTCACTAGCATCAAGAGCAATGGAGTGTCCTACGACTACCTCTTCTGCAAGCTTTTCCCATTCTCACTTGGTGGAGAAGCAACTTACTGGCTGAAGCAGTTGACTCCTGGATCGCTGACTACTTAGGATCAAACTAAGACTGCTTTTCTGAACAATTTCTATGATGATGCACGATCTGAGGATCTGAGGAACAAGATCTCCTAGTTTTCTCAAGGACCTACTGAGGCGTTCAAGGCTGCTTGGACGAGATTCAGATCGTATCAGAGAGATTGTCCACATCACGGATACTCTGATGTTCAGTTGATGGGATTCTTTTTCAGAGGACTCGATTGGAGGTATCAGATGACTTTGGATGCCTCAAGCAATGGAAACTTCAACACCAAGTATCCGGATGAAGCCTATGTACTGATTGAGAACTTGGCATCTAGTAATAGCACCAAGAATGCTGATTTTGAGCGGAAGAAGCTAGCTGGTAACATGGATGGTTCACATATTGCTGATGTTCAAGCCAAGTTGGATTCTATGCACATTCTTCTGATTGGCAAGACGCAGAAAGCTTTTCACTTCGCTTAAGATGTCGAGGTATTCAACGAGGATGAAGTAGAGGATGTTAACTACATTGGTGGTTCTGGCTTCAGGGTCAGAGAAATCAATTCAACAACAACCGAAACTTCAACAACAACTCGCAGCAAGGAGGGTCGAATCAGTTTGGCCAGAAACCATCTCAGAACAATGGGTATGTCATAAACTATGGGAACTCATCTTATCAGCCCATACCTTCTTAGCTTCCAGATAGCAAGATCGAGGCTATGTTTGAGCAGCTTCTCCAGGGACAGCAGAAGCTTACAGTGGATTTCAATGGGAAGATTGATGTCCTATACAATGATCTGAGTGGAAGGATCGATACTATTAATATTCAGCAGAAGAAGCTGGAACTTCAGATAGCTCAGACTTCAGAGGCTGTAAAAAGGCAAGAAGGTTTTCTTCCAGGGAAAGTATAGAACCCAAGGGATCACATCAATGCAATCACCTTGAGAAGTGGAAAAGAGGTCACTCCAGGAGCAAAAATTGGCCAATCTACAGATGTTCTCGTCGATCTTGACGACGAGGATACCGAAATCGCCCCAGCATCGATCGACACTAGCCAGCATCGATCGACACCCATCAGAATACTTTCACGGGACAAATCAAAACCGCGAGTGTCGATCGACACTACTACAGTATCGGTCGATACTGATCCCGCAACCAAATCAACTCCTAAGATTTCAAAGGAAGTGCCTAATGTGGTCGCAGAAAGAGTTTACACGCCGATGATACCTTATCCCAGAGCTGTTGGGAAGACTAAGAAGGAGGTAGAAGACTCTAGATGCAAGGCAATCATGGATAAGTTGATCGTTGAACTTCCTTTTATCGATGCTATCAAGACTTCTCCAACCTTTAGGAGATATGTCAAGCGGATGGTATCCAGCAACGTGAACCTTGAAGAGGGATGCTTAATGATTACTCATGAATGCAGTGCAATCCTGACCAACAGAATACCGAAGAAACTGCCAGACCCATAGAGTTTTGTGTTGGATTGTACGATATTCACAGACAGGTTTGAGCGTTCTCTTTGTGATCTTGGTTCAAGTATCAACCTCATGCCATACTCAGTTGCCAAAAGGATGGGGATGCCAGACTTCACAATCACGAGGATATCCCTGATACTTGCTGATCGTTCAGTTAGACTTCCAGAGGGACTACTCGAAGATTTCCCGATTAAGATTGGGAACTGCTTGATCCCAACTGATTTCATCGTCCTGAAGTATGATGCCGAGCCTAAGGACCTTCTTATCTTAGGCAGCCCCTTCCTTGCAACAGTTGGTGCTTTGATTGATTGCAAGAACGGGAAGATCGCTCTGAACATTGGTGATTTGGTCATGACTTTCAATATGGATAAGATGATGAAGAGACCAACCATAGATGGACAGACCTTCTTTGTTGACACCTTCAGTGACATAGCTGAAGAGTATTTCCTGGAGATGCATCCTGAGGACCCATTAGAGAGAGCATTGATCTGTTCAGCCACTTTAGAGGTGCACCCGTGTGATGATACAACATGATACTCAAGGATGCTCGATTTAGCATCTCCAGTATCGATCGATACCCCCTTGGTATTGGTTGATACCCTGCCACTCGAGGGGGAGTTGGCCGGAAGTTCTAAGCAAGCTGCTGGGCTTGGGGATTGGAGTGCAGAGAACGCTCCTAAATGGAACTAAAGCCACTCCCACCAAATCTGAGGTATATTTTTCTTGGTCCTAATTCTACATACCCAGTAATTGTTAATGCTTCTTTGAACAACGCAGAGATTGCCTTACTGCTGAACAAGTTGCGCAAGTATCGCAAAGCTCTTGGCTATTCTCTTGATGACATTTCAGGTATATCACTGGACCTGTGCATACATATGATTCACCTTGAAAACGAGTCAAAGGCTTCTATTGAGCATCAGAGGAGGCTGAATCCGAATCTGATGGAAGTTGTCAAAAAGGAAGTGATGAAGCTTTTGAAAGCTGGTGTTATCTAATGTGCATCGACTACATGAAGTTGAATGCGGCTACACGAAAGGATCATATTTCACTGCCATTGATTGACCAGATGTTGGAGAGGTTGGCTAGTCACCCCTACTACTGTTTCCTCGATGGATATTCAGGTTTCTTCCAGATTCCAATACATCCAGATGACCAAGGGAAGACGACCTTTACATGTCCATATGGCACATTCGCATACAGGAGAATGCCATTTGGATTGTGTAACGCTCCACACACTTTTCAGAGATTCATGATGTCTATCTTCACAGACATGATTGAGGATTTCATGGAGGTGTTCATGGATGATTTTTCAGTGTATGGATCATCGTTCAAGGACTGTTTGGCTAACTTATGCAAAGTGCTACAGAGATGTGAAGAGAAACACTTGGTCCTTAACTGGGAAAAGTGTCACTTTATGGTTCAGGATGGTATCATACTTGGGCACAAAGTTTCTGAAGCTGGGATCGAAGTTGACAAGGCAAAAATTCAGGTTATGACGAGCCTCCAACCACCAAATTATGTGAAGGATATTCGAAGCTTCCTTGGTCATGCTGGGTTTTACAAGAGATTTATCAATGATTTCTCTAAGATAGCACGTCCACTCACAGCTTTGTTATGCAAGGAGAACAAATTCGATTTCACATTTGACTGTCTTGCAGCCTTTGAGGAGATAAAAAAAGGCTTTGGTGAGTGCTCCTATTGTGCAACCTCCTGATTGGACTCTACCCTTTGAGATTATTTGCCACGCTAGCGATTTTGCTGTTGGATCTATTCTCGGTCAGAGGAAGGATAAGAAGATGCACGTCATCTATTATGCCAGCAGAACTTTGGATAATGCTCAGAGAAACTACAACACCACAGAGAAAGAACTACTTGCAGTCGTTTTCTCTTTTGAGAAATTTCGATCATACTTGATTGAGAGCAAAGTGATTGTCCATACTGATCATGCTGCTCTCAAATATCTGATGCAGAACAAGAACCTTAAGCCTCGTCTTTGTCGTTGGGTTCTTTTGCTACAGGGTTTCGACATCGAGATTAAGGACAAGAAAGGCATAGAGAACGGGGTTGCTGACCATCTTTCGAGGATTCGGATCGATGTAGACGTCCCCATTGATGACCAACTACCAGAAGAATCCGTCTACTTCATTGAGACTGAATTTCGGTTGGGCTTCGCAGAAACTCAACAATTCCCACGAATTGCAGGTATTGGTATCGATCGACACTCCTATGGCATCAGTCGATACCCTGCGATTTCTGAACCAGTATTGACTGTTGAACACCTTGGTGTCTCGGAGGAATACCTAGTAGCTGCCGCCGATTCTGATCAACCATGGTATGCTGATATCGCCAACTACCTCGCCACAAATGCAGACTCAAAGCACCTCAAGAGCTATCACAAGAAGAAATTCTTGCGAGACATAAGGCGATACTTCTGGGATGAACCTTACTTGTACATACACTGTTCTGATGGTATATACAGAAGATGTATCGCCGAATCAGAAGTACCGAATGTGTTGTTTCATTGCCATGGATCCGACTATGCCGGACACTTTGCCACTTTCAAGACAGTATCCAAGGTCCTTCAAGCAGGTTTCTGGTGGCCTACTATGTTCAAAGATGCACATGCTTTCGTTTTGCAGTGTGATGCGTGCCAGAGGAGAGGGAAGATCAGTAAGAGACATGAGATGCCACAAAATTTCATCCTTGAGGTTGAGATTTTCGATTGTTGGGGCATTGATTTTATGGGTCCCTTTCCCTCGTCATACGGACACAAATACATCTTGGTTGCTGTGGATTATGTGTCTAAGTGGGTCGTAGCCATTGCCAGCAGAACCAATGATTCATCGGTGGTCCTTAAGCTGTTTAAGACCATCTTAGGCAAACCACGGTTCTCACTTTATCAACAAAATTTTCGAGAGGTTGCTAAAGAAGTATGGTGTGAACCACCTTGTTGCTACTCCGTATCACCCTCAGACAAGTGGACAGGTTGAAGTTTCCAACAGATAGGTCAAGGAAATTCTGGAAAAAATAGTGAATGTTACAAAGAAAGATTGGTCTGTGAAGCTGGATGACGCACTTTGGGCTTACAGGACTGCTTACAAGACGCCACTTGGAACTACACCGTTTCACTTTCTATATGGAAAATCATGCCATCTTCCAGTAGAAATCGAGCACCAAGCAGCATGGGCTACAAAGCTGTTGAATTTCGACATCAAATCTGCTGCAAAGAAGCGATTGATCAAGCTGAATGAGCTCGATGAGATTAGGCATCTTGCCTATGAAAACTCAAAACTGTACAAGGAGAGGACTAAGGCTTACCACGACAAGAAGATCATCTTTAGGCACTTTGAACCAAATGATCAGGTACTTCTGTATAACTCTCGTTTACAATTGTTTACTGGTAAATTGCGTTCTCGTTGGTCAGGTCCTTTCACAGTCAAGGAAGTTAGACCACATGGTGCGATCGTTCTGACAAGTCCTTCAGGAGAGGAGTTCACTGTAAACGGACAAAGGGTGAAACACTATTGGGCGAAAGCCGAGATTCCAGACGGACACATAATGCCTCTAGATAATGCACCCACTGCCTGAACGGCAGTACAGTCAAGCTAATGACATTAAACGAGCGCTTGGTGGGAGGCAACCCACTGGTGAGTTTGTTATCTTTGTGTCTTTTTCTTCCTATTTTTCGTTCTTTATGTGTCCGTGTCAGGATAAACAAGGAGCAAACACGAAATCACCTTAGTGTCGACCGATACCCTTTGGTATCAGTCGACACCCTACGCAAATAAGGAGAACATGTATCGACTTAAGCTTGGTATCGACCGATACCAAGCTGTGTGTCGGTCGATACTCGATGTTCCAGCACGGTAACTTCTTGTTTCTCATGAATCCACTTGGTTCGTTTGTTTTCTTTCACCAACTCTAGGCTAGATAACACTAGGGTCAGTGTTGTTTAAGTCTGGGGGAGGTAGTCGCTGACATTTGTTTTTGGTTTTCTTAGAGTCAAACCATTTTTGAGTCATTTGTTGTTTTATTGAGTCGTTTTATTGAGTCAAAACTTTGTTTGAGACTGTGATCCTTTTCTTGAATCTATTCACCTGACCTTGTCTCTAAGTGACCATTGTTACAGAATCAGTTCTAGATCGACTAATGAAAAATCCAAAGGCTGACCAGTTAACTAGAAGACATTCATGTTTCCAGCAAAGTTCCTTAAAGCCTGAGCCAAATCTCTGCACTTCATCGATGTGGTTAGTACTCTTAGAGCTTGATTCCTCATTTGTATCTGACAACGGAGCCCATGTGTTTGAAATTATGGTATTTCTCTCCCTGTTATAAATTAATTAATAAGATGCATTAAAAGATGAAATGATTTTCTTCTGAGTAGAGGGTTAGGAAAATTTCCAGCGATCCCATTATTCTACTTAAGAGGGAATGATCACACAAAGGATTGGAAGCGAGGCTAGGATTTTCCTATGATGCCATTATTCGCCTACACCCTTTGATACATTGAGAGGGAAGAACCGGGGATTCGGTGGCTAACACCATCAATACTCGCATCTCGTACCTTGATGTGTATATGCAAAGCTGAAAATAAAAGAAAGAACATAATAAGAAATAAGTCTGGGGGAGAGAAATAATACCAAAAAAGTGTGAAAAAGGTGGTTCCTTGTCATGATATTGTATGGGAAAGAATCTAGAAAGTTCTTGGTACTAATCATAGCGATGAAACTGGCGAGGATGGCTTGATTGAACGATGCTGCGAAACAATGTATGAAATCTGGAAAGCTGTGAATGTCTACGGAGAAGTACATGGTGGTTAGATCAAAAGCTGGTTAGGTGACATTTGGATGCTTGGGAAATTGGTCATTGCGACGTTTCAAGAACAGGGTTTAGGGCAAGCAAAAGGCTAAGTCTGGGGGAGGTTATATATCATGTTTTTTACCCCGTTTAAGCCATGATATGGGTCTGTTTTATCGAGTCTTTATTCTTTATAGAGTCTTTTAGAGTCTTTTACAGGTTTTAGCACATTTGGAGCATTATTGGAAATATTGGAGTTTTATGGAGCGTTCTGGAGCAAAACTGAAGTCTGGTGACTAAGTGCCCAATCGAAGCATCAAGCATCGATTGATACCGCCTTGGTATCGATCGACACTCATCGAGGAGATTACGGGTCGCGACTTTTAATGAAGTTTGAAGAATTACAGAACTTGCCCATAAGACTTTAATATTTACAAGAAAACCCCAATTCGTGTTTAGGTTATTTAATAGGATTTTAGAGCTGCTTTCATGGCTATGCTTATTTTACTTTGGTTTTGAGAGAGTGCTTTTGAAGGGAGACAAGTCTGAAACTCTATTCGTTCGAGAGAAGATTTCGAACCCTCTTGTTACTCTTTCTGATTTATTTGATGATTTATTCAGTTATGTTGATTGTTTCATTCTCTATGTCTGAGTAGATCTCTTGTTAGGTTCTCAATAGGGTTTTCTCTGAATGCTAGGTTGATTTACTATTAGGATTCACCATTTGAATAAGTTCTTCACCATAGGTTGTTTGCAAAGCTAATTCTAGATTAATCACCTAGAACTTAGATCTTAGGATAATTGATTAGGCGCGAGAGTGCGATTAATTACCTGATAGAACCTAAGGTGAGCAAAATAACTATTCGCAAAGAGATTTGGTTTAGTTGTTTTGTGAACAAATCAAACTTGATATAAAAGCTGGTTTAGACTTTAGAATTCGCAAAGAGATTTGGAATTCCTAGGATTTAGACTTAGATAATTCTCGCAACGGGAGTTGGTTAATTATACCTTAGTTATTTGAGTTCAAGAACCGCGCTAAATCTGAATCCTGTTAATTAGTTTGTCTGCATTCAGTGATTCCCTGAGAAATACCCTGAACCTAATCTTTCTCCAATTGAATTCACAACCGTTTTAAATTACATTATGTCTTTCAATACCATTGATTGTTTAGCGTAATTCTCTTCCATAAAATATATTGTGTGTTTCTGTGAGTCCTTGTGTTCGACCCCTACTATTGCTGCAACAACTGCTTAGTACTTTTAGGGTATTAATTTGAGTATATCAAATTTGGCGCCGTTGTCGGGGACTCAATTCGCCATTAGATCTCTAGTCTGAGAAATTCATTATTGAGAAATCGCATTGTACACCAACGATTCACGAAGAATTAAAGAGTCGGATACGTGGTAGTTTCGTAAATAAAGATCAATCAAATTTAAACTTGTTATAGCTAGTTTCCATATGCTTTATAATAACCGCATGGCTCTACCCGATCGATATTTTCAATCTTTTAGTCAAGGTGTACAATCAACTTTTAGTTATCTCTTATGTATTTTGACTTAATTTGGCATAAAAGAAAATTAATTTAGTCTTATATATATATATATATATGTTGACTCAATTACGTAATATAAAATAAATTTATTATTGCATATTTTAATTGATTTGGTATTGAGAAATCTCTTCGTACAAAACCGATTCTCAAAGAATTAAAGAGTCTGATACGTGGCAGTTTCGCAAATAAAATGATCAATCAAATTTGTATTCGCTATAAACAGTTCGTATATGCCTAAGAATAACTGCATGGCTCTGCCCGACCGACATTTTCAATCTTTT
>PKML01036239.1:0-28726 GCA_002933935.1 Eutrema yunnanense
AGAAAGAGCGAGAGAGAAGAAGAAAGAAAGAGAGAGAGAAGGAAAGCTTTGTTAAGCTTGGATCTTGCGAGATCGAGAGAGAGTTTGAGCTTGAGAAGCTTGAAGAAGGGGTTGGAAGAGCTTGGTTTCGACGTGGGCTTGTGAGAAGAGAGAGAGATCTTCTTGAGCTTGGGGAAGTCGTTTTAGAGCTCAATCCATCGTGTTTAAGGTGAGTTGTGACCAAAGGTTAGCAATCGAGCTTGTGTGGTGCTTGTTAAGCTTGATTGATGCATTTTTGTGGTTTGTATGGCGATTCCTGTGTTTAGGTCTCGTGGGCATCGATCGATACCACGTGTGTATCGATCGATACCAGTCCCTTGTCGGGAGTTGTGTGTTGATGGGACTTCGATCGACACTATGGGAGTATCGATCGATACCAGTTGTGGCTTTGTGCTGAAAGTTTTAATTGTCGTTAATTAATTCTTGATAATTATTGATTGTGCTTATTGGTAGCCTGTTCTTGGGATGATCAATCTCACTCAGCATTTGGTTAGCCAAATGTTGATGCATCACTTTTGTCGATGCATGTAAAGATAAGGCGTGATCGTGGAATCGAGGCAGTGAAGAGAGGATGATTAGGACCCGGGGGCTTGCTTCTGTTGTTTGGGTATCGATCGACACTAGGGGAGTATCGATCGATACCAGTTGTTTTTATTGTTATGAAATCGTTAGTTTGTGTAAACTGTAGTACCTGTGTTGTACTGTTTAATGTGTAATAATTCATGTATAATTATGATTGTTTAATTATATGCAAAAAAAAAATGCTGTCCTTTCATAAATGTTCTATCCCGTATGCTAAATCGCACCGTAGGAGCAGGGGTCGTAGGCTATCACCCACATTGTCAAGAAGTAAAAGTAACACATTTGAGTTTGGCTGACGACCTGTTAGTCTTCACGGATGGTACATCATGATCTTTCGAGGGTATCCTACAGATCTTCGACATGTTTGGTCGTATTTCGGGGCTCCATATAAACGCGACCAAATCTGCTATCTATGTCTCTGGCCGAGACCCCACAAACCTCTTAGCGGCTGCAAATTCAGTGGGCATGCCCATCGGTACGCTACCTTTCCGCTATTTGGGCCTACCGCTCACTACGAAAACAATGTCGACTAACGACTACGCTCCATTGGTAAATAAGATCCGTAGTAAGCTTCTCTCTTGGACAAGTAAGCAACTTTCTTACGCGGGCCGTCTCCAGTTAATAAAATCGGTGATAGCAAGCATCTCGAAGTTTTGGTGCTCCGTTTTTCGACTCCCGTCCAGTTGCTTCGATGAAATAGAGAAACTATGCGGCGCTTTCCTATGGTCTGGCTCTCCAACTGGCCCGTACCATGCAAAAGTCGCATGGAAAGACATATGTTGCCCGCAATATGAAGGAGGCCTTGGAATCAGGAAAATGCGCGATGCATCAAGGGTATTTGCCTTGAGTCTCATCTGGAAATTATTCTCTTTGTCGGGTTCCTTATGGTTTGCTTGGACTCGTCACAACCTCATGCGAGGTCACTCCTATTGGAATGCTCCGGTCACAAACATTGGCTCATGGGTCTGGCGAAAGCTTCTAAAGCTCCGTGACAAAGCTCGCGATTTCATCAAAGTGGAAGTCAATGATGGTAAGAGTGCATCCTTTTGGTTCGATAGCTGGCTGCCGCTTGGTCGTATATTGGATATCACGGGTATCAGTGGTCCGCGAGTGCTGGGCATCCCCCTGACAACAACCGTCGCTGATGCCTGCTCCCCCACGGGATGGAAAATCCATAGACGGCGCAGCAGACATTACCCACAACTAGTTGACCAATTTCTGTCCACTCCGCTTCCCCAAGAATCTCGGGGCCCTGATGTCTACCTCTGGCGGCACAGGCCAGACTCTTACCGAGCAAATTTCTCAACTCGCGCAACCTGGGAACAGATCAGAGATGTGACAGGCTCGATGACTTGGTGCAAAACGGTCTGGTTTCCTCAAGCAATACCGAGATATAGTTTCATCCTTTGGCTTTCTCTGCGGGATCGTCTACCCACAGGTGTCCGGATGAGACAATGGAATGCGACTCAGGCGTGTGTCCTTTGCGGAGAGAGAGATGAAACCCGCGATCACCTCTTCTTCGCGTGCCCCTTCTCCTTTATGCTCTGGTCCGAAGTAAGTGGAACTCTGCTCGCTAACCGCCTAACTCCGGACTGGTCGGATACACTCTCCGCCATTGCTGCGATGTCTCGTGACAACCTGCGATACATTCTTGCTCGTCTAGCTTTCCAAGCCACTGTCTATTTTGTTTGGAGAAAGAGAAACGATAGAATTCATGGACAGCCTCACCGGCAAACGCATCGCCTCTTTGACAAAATAATCCGGAATCGATTTATCTCTCTTCGCTATTGGGAAAGCCCCCATCTTCAGCCCCTTATGCAGCTATGGTTTGCGCACACCCACGCCCAGCTTTGATGATCTAAACACCACTTTCGCTCTGGTTCTCTTAGCCTTGAAACTCTGAATTGCCCTTTTTCCTTTCTTTTATCTCTTGCTCACTTGAGCATTTGTACATAGTTTTTTCCTTTGATGCAATAAATTTAACATTTCATCAAAAAACGAAATAGATCAATGATTTTGCAAGAAAAACATACAAGAAAAATATGTTTTTTTTTTGAGAATATGTGTTACTCTTTAAGTATTTGAAATCATTTGAACGAAAATGTATTTGATAATTGTTTTACAATTAATGTGAAATGGAAACCCTAGTTTTACAAAAAGAACCTAATTAGTTTATCCTATACCAATGACCACATCTCATAATCCCTCTTAATTGCCAACTTTGTCGAATTTGTGTTTTCTCCTCTTCGTACTCTCGTTGAGGATACTTAATCTTTCCACTTGTAGTAGCCATATGTGGAAAAAGAGAATTAGTTACTATGAAATATAAGTCTCCCACGAGAAGTAAAACAAGTATATCACCAAAAAGACAATTAACAACAAGTCCATTTAAAAAATTAATAAGTCTACTGATTTAGGTGTTTTACCACATAATCAATTAATAACTAAAGTGCACACTACTGCAATCATAACAGTATGTCAATGTAGTACTTTAGAATCGAATCCACATAGACCAAGGTTACACTACGATTCTCACAAGATGAAATTAAGCTAAGATGATAATAAGATTTGATTTTGCAAACGAATGAAAATAACTAAAAGTGGTGTAAATTCAATAAGAGAAAAACGTTAGGTCGAGGGTTTCTTCACGGGAATCCAGAGATCATAAATTAAGCAACTATTTTGGGAACAATTAAACACAAGTTTCAAACTCAAACATAAATACCTAACCAATCCACTTATGTGGCATTGATTACTAAATCTACCAACCTAAAATCCTAACTTCCGTTGAACCTAGAGTTCTAGACCAGCATTAATGAATAGGTTCAATATGTTCACGAATCGCCTTAATATCAACTTCTGTTGGCTAAGGAAAATTTACTCGCTTATGTTCTTTCTAGCAACCTACGACATTTCTGTGACATAGATTAAACCCTAGTTTATAGGCAAAGCGGTCAACTTAGCCTAAGCAATAAACACAACAATAAGCGAAAACCACAAAAGATAAATCCCTATCTATGTCTAATTCAATGATTCATGGATCCCGTTGAAACCCTAACCTAACTATGAAACTACTCAGACATGGCAACAGAAAACAAGCAAGGAGATAGAGAAAAACTCATAATAATAATTAAAGAGAGGAAAAGGTTTAGAATTCTTCTCAATAGATGCAGAGATTCTTCTCCAAGCTTACAATATCAATCACCAAAAGTCTCAATAGAATAGAGAGCAGTAAAAAGAGAGATAACCTAAAAAGTGGCTGAGAATAAAGTATATATAGGGTTATGGGCGAATTAGGTTAGAATAGGCAGTTTCCGGGGCAAAACAGGAAAATCAGAAATTTCCTTTTCCTTCTCGCTGACTTGCATCGATCGATGCACATATTGCATCGATCGATTTTGGACTTTTTGGGCATGTTCCATCGATCGATGCACTCTTTGCATCGATCGATTCTGGCTTTTCGGAAGGTGATGCATCGATCGGCTCCAATTGTGCATCGATCGACTTTGAACTTTCTTAGCATGTTGCATCGATCGATTCTTGCTCTTTTTGTACCGTTCCATCTTTTTTTGCCCACGTAACTCCAATTTATTCCTTAAACGCCTTTTTACCTGAGATAACTAAATAAATGACTAAAAGACTCTAGAAACAAAATTTGACTCGATAAAATACTTAAAAGAAACACCAAACAAGTGTTAGAAAACGATAAAAAACCAAGCATATCAATTCCCCCAGACTTAGTCTTTTGCTTGTCCTCAAACAAACATAAAACTAAGCAAGAAGAAAAAGTTTTCAAAACAAGGAGACTCACATTTCCTTTAGAACTCGGCAATGACCATTACCTTAGTAATCCACGTATTGCCAAACTAGCTCTAGATCGAACCACCATGTACTTCTCTGCAAGCATCGCAACCTCCCAGATTCAAATCATTATTTTGCGGAATAATCAAAAGCCATCATCGATGGGTCTCATCAAAGATCATAGTGCCAAGAACCTTCTAGACTCTTTTCCTTTCGATATCGTGACGACAGTGGTATCCCTGGAAACTTTCCTCAACCTCGCTTTCAACCTTAGTGTGATTATCTCTTTCGAAGTAAAATAATGGGATCGATGGAAATTTTCCTAGCCCTTTACCCGAAAGAAAATCATTTCATCATTTCATCTTTTCTGATTTTTATTTTAAATAAGGGAGAGGAGTATCATACTTTCACAGATGTCGTCTTGTCAGATACGAATGAAGAGTCAAGCTCTGAAGACACCAATCACGATGATGAGGTTAAAGGAAGAGCTCAGAAACTAGCTCAAGCTTTCTGAATTTTTCTGGAAACATGGATGCCTCTGATTAACTGGTCAGCCTTTAGATTTTCCATTAGTCTGATCTGAAGGTAACTCTGTAACAATGATCACTTAGATGCAAACTACATAAAAATTCAAAGGTCGTGATCATAATCTCCAACAATTTTTGACTCAAAAAAACAGAATAACTAAAAAGAAAACATCAAAATGACTCAAAAGAGAAAACAAAAGAAAGAAAATAGCGTTAGTAACGATAAAAACCTTCCCCCAGACTTACTTCACACCGTCTCGGTGTGAGAATAAATCCGAGAAACGGGCAAAACAGACTCAAGAAAAATAAAATAAAAAGAAGGAAAAGAAAATAAAAGAAAACGTACCGGTGGGTTGCCTCCCACCCAACGCTTGCTTAAAGTCAATAGCTTGACTTGGTAGCCTTTTAGGCGTGAGATGGGTCACCAAGGGGAAAGGTTTCGTCCCCTTCGATTTTTATGTCAGCGAGGTATGGCTTTAGGCGCTGACCATTAACCACAAACTCATTTCCTGTAGTGCCTAGCAACACCACAGCTCTGTACGGTCTCACCTCCTTGATTGTGAATGGTCCGGAACATCTCGATCTCAACTTTCCTGGAAAAAGTTTAAGGCGATAGTTTAAAAGTAACACCTGATCATTTGCAGCAAAGTTCCTGGGAATGATCTTCTTGTCATGATAGGTCTTGGTCTTCTCTTTGTAAATCTTCGAACTGTCATAGGCCATGTGACGAATCTCTTCTAGCTCGTGTAGTTGCATCGTCCGTCTTTCGGAAGCAGGTTTGATGTTAAAGTTCAGCAACTTTACAGCCCATGTTGCCTTGTACTCGAGCTCCACAGGAAGATGGCACGATTTTCCATAGACAAGATGGAATGGTGTCGTGTCCAAAGGTGTTTTGTAGGCGGTTCTGTACACCCAAAGAGTGTCATCAAGCTTTGTAGCCCAATCTTTCCTCGTTGTGTTCACGGTCTTTTGCAGGATACCCTTGATCTCCCTGTTGGAAATTTTGACATGTCCACTATTCTGCGGATGGTAAGGAGTGGCTACCTTATGCTTGAATTCATGCTTCTTTAAGAGCCCTTCAAAGATCTTGCTGATGAAATGAGACCCACCATCGCTAATCACCACTCTAGGCACACCAAACCTTGGAAATATCACAGGTTTGAACATTCTTATGACCACTTTGGCATCATTCATTGGGCTAGCCAGCGCTTCAACCCATTTAGAACCCATCATGTCCCATAAAGCTTCTAATCTTGGAGAAATCTTTGATGAACCTCCTGTAGAACCCATCATCTCCCATAAAGCTTCTAATCCCTTTGACGGAATCTGGTGGCTGTAGACTAGTCATCACCTCGATCTTTTCCTTGTCCGCTTCGATGCCCTGCTGTGAAATCTGATGACCCAAAACTATCACATCTCTGACCATAAAGTGGCACTTCTCCGAGTTCAACACCATATGCTTTTCCTCGCAGCGCTGTAATACGCTGCATAAATTAGAAAGACACGCAGAAAAAGAGAATTCATACACAGAGAAATCGTCCATGAAAACCTCCATTATGTCCTCAATCAAATCATTGAAAATCGACATCATGCATTGCTGGAATGTTGCTGGGTCATTGCACAAGCCGAATGACATTCTGCGATAAGCAAAAGTACCGTAAGGACATGTGAATGTAGTCTTCTCCGGATCGTCTGGGTGGATGAGAATCTGAAAGAAACCAGAATAACCACCTAGGAAATAGTAGTAGGGGTGGTTAGCCAATCTTTCAAGCTTCTGATCAATAAAAGGTAAGGAAAAATGATCCTTACGAGTAGCAGCATTCAACCTCTTATAGTCAATACACATCATATGCCATGTGACAGTTCTAGTTGGAATCAACTCATTTTTCTCATTTTCAACAACTGTTACACCGCCTTTCTTTGGCACCACATGGATTGGGCTCACCCAAGTACTATCAGAGATAGCGTATATTATGCCCACCTCTAGGAGTTTTATTATTTCTTTCTTTACAACATCTTTTAGATTTGGGTTTAATCGTCTCTGATGTTCTATCAAAGTCATCGATTCGTCCTCTAGATGTATCCTATGCATGCAAAGATCAGGTGAAATCCCTGTGAGATCATCTAATGAGTAGCCTAAAGCTCTACGATATTTTATAAGCTCACACAGAAGCAAAGCAGTTTCCACATTGTCCAACTCAGCATTGATGATCACAGGGTAAGTGGAATTAGGGCCAAGAAAAACGTACCTTAGCCCAGCTGGGAGTGTTTTAAGTTCGATTTTTGGAGCTTTCAGCTCGCTCCACGGGTCAGCAGAAAGCGCATGAAGACTTGCTGATGTAGGCGTCTCTGCGGCTCCATCTAAACTGATGTACTCGACCATCTTCCCCATTATCTGGCTTGAGTTCATCATCTTAGCATAACCGGTGGCATTGTCACTCATAAACCCATGCTCACTTTCTGCTTTTGTCAAAACAGTCCCCAACGGGTCATCAACTAGAATCTCTTCAACCACTTCGTCAGAGACCTCTAGTGAGTCATCTATCGAGAATGTTTGTCCGTCCAACATAGGCTTCTTCAGCATCTTATCCATCTCAAATTTCATGACAATGTCTCCCAGGTGGAGATATATTCGCTCGTTCCTCACATCTATGATGGCTCCTGCTGTACACAAGAAAGGTCTTCCCAAAATAAGAGGATCATTTGGTTCTTCATCCAGCTCTAGTACTACAAAATCTGCAGGAACAAATGCATTGCCAATTCGAAAATGTAGATCCTCAAGAACACCAATAGGCTGCTTCACAGAACGATCGACAAACACTATAGAGAGTTTGCTTGAACTTTGTGAATCCAAGCCGCTTAGCCACAAAGTATGGCATTAGGTTGACGCTGGACCCAAGATCACATAGAGAGCAAGCAAAAGTCATTACTCCAATCTGCACAGAAAGAATGAACTTTCCTGGATCGCCTAGCTTCTTTGGCATCTTGTTTTGGAGGACATCACTGCAATCTTTAGAAACCATCATGACATTACCTTCGGTAGACTCCTTACTTGTCACTAAACTCTTCATGTACTTCTTCAATGAAGGTATCATTTGGAATGCATCAACATGAGGAAGCTTCACTACAAGGTCATTCAGCATTTCCTAGCACTTGGCTTCTTCTAGGTCTTTACGCGACTTCCTTGGACGAGTAGGGTAAGGGATCCTCGGTGTGTAGACGTGTGTTGGTGGTAACACATGTGGCTCATCTGTAGCGTCCGTACTTGTGAAAGCTTTCCCTTTTTCGGCTGTCTCATTGTCAACCCTTCCTAGATCAATGACAACATCATCATCCTCCCCCTTCCGTGCAGTCGGTCCCAACTCCTTCCCGCTTCTGAGTGTAATGGCATTGACAAACTCATTCCTTAGATTTTGCTTTACTTTCCCTGGAAGAGTTCCTTGGGGTCTCTTGATTGCTTCAGCAGTTTGAACAACCTGAGTATCTAGCTTCTTCACATGAGTGCACACAACTTCATACTTGTTGTTGAGATTGTTGTACATGTTAACAACCTTCACATTGATCTCTTTAGCAGATTTTTGTTGATTGAGCAGGAGTTGTTGCATTAGAACCTTAAGCCCATCCTGAGATTCATTTGCGGAGTTTGCAGAAGCTTGGAATGGGGCAGGTTTTGTCGTCTGTAAGGAGTTGAACGATTTTTTATGTTGGAACCCACCTTGAAACATGTTATGGCCCTGAAAACCTTGAGAGAATCCTGAGACACATGCGTTTTGCACAAACGTTTTTCCTTGGGGGGGTATTGAACTTGCTGGGGGTAGACTTGATCCTGGGGATTCTCGACATTGGTGCTTCTGTAAGACAGATTCGGATGGTTTCTGTAATTCTGGTTGAAACCTCTGTTTTGAATGTACCATTGTCCACTAACGTAGTTCACCTCCTATTGTTCATTGGTTTCGTCTTCAGCTAACCCTTGACAGAAAATTTTATCTCCTGCTTCCTCGTAAGATTGCACACCTCTCTGATTTCCCTTCAGTAGCAAGTTCACTTTCGGAGTCAGCTCATCAATCTTTTGCGAATCCGCACCATTGACACGTTTAGACATGTCGTACTCAGGGCATCGATTTCCAGAACTTGAAGCCAAGTTCTCTATCAGTTGGTACGCCCCTTCCTTAGTCATAGTCATGAAATCTCCATTGCTTGCAGCATTAAGAACGTTCTTATAGTCCCAGTCAATTCCATCGTAGAAGATGCTTAGTATCCGCTGATCCGAGTACCCATGATGAGGGCACTCTCTGTGGTACTCTCTGAACCTCTCCCATGCTTCGCAAAAAGACTCTCCTGCGTGCTGCTGGAAGGTGGTGATTTTATTTCGCAGCGAAGCTGTCTTAAACTTGGTGTAGAAGTTATCCAAGAAAGTAGCCCTGCATTCTTCCCATGTAGTCAACAACCCAGGTGGAAGTGACTTGAGCCACCTTAGCGCCTTGTCCGCCAAAGAGAAATTGAAGAGCTTGCACTTGAGGTAATCGGGCGGTACCCCATTCGACTTGGTAGTCCATTGGATGCTCTGCAGATTTCTTCAAAATTTTCGATGTGGTCCATTGGATGCTCTGCAGGTAAGCCATGGAACATGTGCTGCTTCACCAATGCGATCATCTGAGGTTTGATCTCATAATCTTTCCTCGTAATAGCCGGTGGGCGGATAGCAGCTATGTTCTGGTATAAGGCATGAGGCGTGTCCAAGTCTTCAATGCCAGGTTGTTGTTGATGCTGCTGTTGTTGTTGTTGTAGCCACTGCAACTGATGCACTTGTTGCTGTAGCCTCTGCAGTTTGGCAGCTGCAGCATTTTGTTGGTCGTTGTTCTGATCATCCATGATGACAGGAATTGTCCTTGCCCTCTGGTACGTTCGTTCTAACCTTGCTAGCTATTCGTTGCTGAGCTCACAAAGGTTTTCAAATCCCGTGATTCTGGTAACTCTATTCAGCTTTTCCGTCAGTCACCTGAAACGCACAAGTGATCAAGGTAGAAAGTGTTAGTAAATCTTAGGCTAAATTTCAAATTCAAAATTGAAGTTAACGCTATTGGTCCCCGGCAACGGCACCAAATTTATTTAGGTGTTTTACCACGTAGTCAATTAATAACTAAAGTGCACACTACTGCAATCATAACATTATGTCAATGTAGTACTTTAGGATCGAATCCACATAAACCAATGTTACACTACGATTCTCGCAAGATAAAATTATGCTAAGATGATAATAAGATTTGATTTGCAAACTAATGAAAATAACTAAAAGTGGTGTAAATTCAATAAGAGAAAAACGTTAGGTCAAGGGTTTTTTTGCGGGAATCCAGAGATCATGAATCAAACAACTATTCAGGGAACGATTAAACACAAGTTTCAAACTCAAACATAAATATCTAACCAATCCACTTCCGTGACATTGATTACTAAATCTAGCAACCTAAAATCCTAACTCTCGTTGAACCTAGAGTTCTAGACCAGCATTAATGAATAGGTTCAATATGTTCACGAATCGTCTTAACATCAACTTCCGTTTGCTAAGGAAAATTCGCTCGCTTATGTTCTTTCTAGCAACCTACGACACTTCCATGGTATAGATTAAACCCTAGTTTAGAGGCAAAGCGGTCAACTTAGCCTAAGCAATACACACAACAATAAGCGAAAACCACGAAAGATAAATCCCTATCTATGTCTAATTCAATGATTCATGGATCCCGTTGAAATCCTAACCTAACTATGAAACTACTCAGACATGGCAACAAAGAACAAGCAAGGAGATAGAGAGAAACTCATAATAATAATTAAAGAGAGGAAAGAGTTTAGAATTTTTCTCAATAGATGCAGAGATTCTTCTCTAAGCTTACAATATCAATCACCAAAAGTCTCAATAGAATAGAGAGCAGTAAAAAGAGAGATAGCCTAAAAAGTGGCTGAGAATAAAGTATATATAGGGTTCTGAGCGAATTAGATCAGAATAGGCAGTTTTCGGTGCAAAACAGGAAAATCAGAAAATTTCCTTTTCCTTCTCGCCGCCTTGCATCGATCGATTTTAGACTTTCGGGGCATGTTCCATCGATCGATTCAGGCTTTTCGGAGCGAGATGCATCGATCAGCTCCAATTGTGCATCGATCGACTTTGAACTTTCTGAGCATGTTGCATCGATCGATGCACTCCTTGCATCGATCGATTTTGGATCTTCTGGAGAAGCTAAGTCGACCCCCACACTTTCCTGTTAAACCGAACTCAGATCTGAAGCTAACCACCGTCCACCCCGAAAACTCACCCACACCCCGACCTTTCGTCGACCACCGGAGACCAGAGGAGTCGACGACACCGCCGCAGACCGGATGAGACGACAAACCTCTTCAAGCACCTTCACCTTAGAAAAGTCGATAACTGGAGAAGAAAATAATAACAAAGAAGAAACACACGACAAAAGTGGAGAAGAAAAAGAACGGCGGGAGCGGAGAAGACAATTGAATACTCCGAGACTCTTCGCCTTCCTCCTCCGCAAATCAGATGAACGATTGTCTGGTAAAGAAAACGACACCGGAAAACGATGACTATGTCTAGAACGGCAGCTTCAAGAGAGAAATCGAACGGCGGCTAAGGCACACGAAAATCGCTTCGTGGAGAAACTTCTAAAAGGAGGAAAATCATGAGAGAGATTTTTGGGAACCACTTTTAGGAAACTGAATCTTTCCTTTGATATATGGGAGATGATATAATTTTGAAAAAAAAAAAAATTTAATGATAACTGCGTAAAAAATACTTTTTAGTGTAAAAATAAATCAAAATGGCAAATATGTGATTATCAATGATAATTTTGGGATAGATGTCTTTTTAATTAAAATTAGAGTCATTCTAGTAAAATTTTCAACAGATGGTCATTGTAATATTTTTTGTTAAAATTAGAGTCATTCTAGATAATTTCTTTAAGAAAGAGTAAATTGAGTGAATATTAAAAGTTGACCAAAAAATTAGAAGTTGATTTGGAAATTAGGTGAAGAGGAAAGAGAAAACCCAAAATAACTTTTGCTTTTTTAATAATAACAGAAATGCCATTGGTCAGAAATTATTTTATGATAGAATAATCCGGCGACACTGTTCATTTAACGGTCGGTGTTACTATTCATCGAAACTCGACGACCACTATTTATAACCAGAAAACATATTGTTATCATCGTTAACATTGTCATGTTAACCCAGTTATCATTGTTAGCATCGCTAACATTGTCATGTTAAACCAGTTATCATTGTTAGCATCGTTAACATATAGTTAGTATCGTGTTAATTCAGTTATCAGTGTCGGTGTTATCGTCGGCGGCCGGTGTTATCGTCGGCGGCCGGTGTTATCGTCGGCGACCGGTGTTATCGTCATCCGCCGGTGTTATCATAACACCGCCGGTATTATCATAACACCGCCGGTATTATCGTCGCTCTTCTTCTTCTTCTTCTTCTTTGATGTGCACAATGTGATGAGAGAGAAAAAAACAAATGTAATTAGTTAGAAAAAATAGGGATAGAGAAGTTTTTTTAATGTAAACAGTATTGATCAAAAAGTGTGGCTTAATTAATTAATAACATTTGTTGCTATTACTCTTTAACAAAATGGGCAAAAATTATTGGTTAAATGTCTATTCTCAATTGGTTAATTAATGCAGAAAATGAATTCAAATAATCAAATAACTAAAGTACGTTTGTGTCAAAATAGGGATTTTAGCTTATTTCCACGTGAACTATTCCGCTCCTGATTATTCATACACGAGGTATCGATCAATGCTAAAAACATCATGAACTACCTATAATTTTGAATTTACTACATGAAATTATGAAAATCGGTCAATTTCACCAAAACCGTAAACGGTGTTTGTGTTCCGTTAATAGAATCTGACGTGGCTGACAAGTGGCTCAACGGTTTGGTTTGGGTTGCGATTAAACCAATTTTTTTTTTTTTAATTACACAGACCAAAACGACGTTGTTTTGGTTTTATTATCGTTTAAATAATTTTATGCATCAGCCGAGAATCGAAACCAAAGCTGTATCATGGCAAAGTAATGTTCTACCACTAGTCCATTCGTGATTCGTTGTACGTTCACACACCTAACTATATATATATATATATACATATATGTCGATATACGAAATCAAAATTCCTCAAATCAATTTCTTCTTCTTCTTCCTCTTCCTCGATTCAATTTCCATAAAATCTTTGTCTTTTAAAAATCAAGCTTCAGGAGGAAGAGCGTGAGCGACGTATGGACTTCGTTTCCGACGAATCCGAAAATTGGTTTCATTCTATCAGTTTTTTTTTTTTTTTTTGTCTTTGGAATGTTTGAATCGCCTCTAGGGTTCGATTCGAACATAATTGTACTTGGAATCTACAGGAAAGAGATGGGAAAATCTCAGATTCTAGTCGTTGAGGGTCTTTCTTGGTCTTTAAAGTCTTTGTTTACTTTATCGATCCTCTTCACATCTTTCCATCTCAAGCTCAAGCTGCTCCTTCTGGTATTTAATTACCAACTTAACAGAGTTCTTATTTTTTGGTTGATTATTATTATTTGTGATTTGATCTGTCCACTCACTTCCTTATTTAGTTAATCCACTCTTTCTAAAGGCTCTGATTTTGCTGTTGATTTTTTTAGTATCAAATTTTGTAAATGAAATCCAGGTTCGTTGATTAAGCACATGTCCTGGGTTTTGAAGTTGACTACTAGATCATCCTCTCAAATATCCCAACCAGGTAATTGCTCAATTTGGTATTGTTGTTTATATACTTTTTCTTCTGGGTGGTTGATTTTGTTAGCTTGAATGCTTGTTGTTTAAAAAAAAACCTGGGTTTGATGTATCGTTTCTCTATCTGCTTCTAAATATTGTGCTTACACCCCTTCAATTCTCAATTGCTTGATCAATCTGCGAATTCGATATTTTTATGGTTCATGTAACTGGTTTGAATCGAGGAAGAAGAAGAAGAAATTGAATCCAGGAAGAGGAAATTGATTTGAGGAATATTGATTTCGTATATATATATATATAGTTATGTGTTTAAACATACAATAAAACACTAGTGGTCTAGTGGTAGATTATTACTCTGCCAAGGTATAGTTTTGGGTTCGGTTCCCAGTGGATGTATAAAATCTTTTAACGACAATAAGATCAAAACGACGTCGTTTTGATATTTGCAATTAAAAAAAAAAAAAATTGGTTTAATCGCAAACCAGACCAAACCGTTGAGCTATGTCAGATTTTTTTAACGGAACACAAACACTGTTTACGGTTTTGGTGAAATTGACCGATTTTCATAATTTCATGTAGTAAATTCAAAATTATAGGTAGTTCATGATGTTTTTAGCATTGATTGATACCTCGTGTATGAATAATCAGGAACCGAATAGTTCATGGGGGAATAGGCTAAAATTCCTGTCAAAATATGATACAAAAACAATATGGCTAGTTAGTCGGTTAAGTTACTAGACATTAGGAGAAGAGAGGATGTGACAAATTTTTCGTCGACATAACAGTTTAAAGAGAAACAAATCAAATTGACCAAATAAACAAAAAAGATAAACAATTCAAATGATTAAAATATTAAAAGGTACCTCCCTAGGGTATAAGTGTTGCATGCGGCCAATGGCATGAGTCAAGGGACGCTACTTCTTTTTTTTTGTTGAAATGTGATTATTATTGATCAACAAAAGAAAAAAATTATTTACATAGTTTGGGAAGAGCTAGAACATGAAACATAAGCATAATCTAGTAAGGAAGATATAGAGCAGCAAAAACAGAGCAATAGGGAGAGAGATGCAGAGCGTTGCATAGCTTGCGAGGGAAACCGATTTCCTCTAAGACGTGAGAGAGAGCCAACGGGTAGAACTGTCTGTGCTTGTTGAATTCTGATCTTGGTGGAGTGAGAGGAGCTTGTTGCTTACTGCCTTGCGGATGGTGTGGGCGATAATCCGTGGGGAATGGGGGGTTCCCTGATGACGTCTCTCGTTGCGTTCTTTCCATAGACCGTAGATCGAGGCTTGGAAGGCTAATCGGAGAATCAGTTTATCCTGGCATGTAAGTCTGTTGCACATTACCGAGTTCAAAGTGATGTGCCAATCCGGGTTTATTCGAGCTCCTAGTAACTGTGAGGTGAGGAGGGACCATACCGTGAAAGAGAAGGGGCATCCGAAGAAGATATGATCTCTAGTTTCGTTTGGCTCTCCACATAACACACAAGGCTGAGCTATTCCCCATAGACGACATCGATCACCCGTGGCAAGTCTGTTGCGAATGGCAAGCCAAGTCATAAAGGATTGTCTAGGGATGGCTTGTTGAAACCACACAAGTCTGTACCAATTCACCTTCGGACCTTGCGAGCGGATCAAATTCCAAGTTTTTGATGAGGAGAACTCACTTTTGTAGACATCGAGGCTGTGCTTCCAAAGCCTGATGTCTTCTCCCGCTGCTGGGGTCGGGATAGGGGCTGTCCGAATTTGGTGAAGGGACGCTACTTCGTAAGATTGTAATGCCAACTTCCCACTTTGACCTTTGATCTCACTCATCCACCAACAAAAGGCCATTACGCAACATAAATCTTAATTATAATATACTTATTATTTTCACAATTATAATACATAAACATATTGTTTTATCAAGATCCCAATCACAATAATTCAATTAACTATAGATGTTTTGTTTTAGTGTCATTAGATTTAAGTTAGAGTCCAATCTAACGATTTACACTTTCTCAATTCCCCATAACTGTGATTTTTTTTTTGGATCTTAGGATAGACCAAAGATCCAAAATTTATAGTTATAAGTTCTTGTATGATTTAATCTTATGTTTAGAGATTTGCATATTCTTGTTGACAAAAAAAAAATAGTTATAAGTTCTTGTATGATTTATTCTTATGTTTTGAGATTTGCATATTCTTGTTGACAACAAAAAAAATAGAAATCTTCTTGCGACGTATGCTATGACTAAAATTTATCAGAGCTTGTGTCTAAATTTAACGAGTTATGAAAAGTTAGGAAAATTGAACCAAGTGTTTTTGGCTTAGTGGTAGCAACCAAATTGGTTGGGATGGGTATCGGCCTTCCTTCCTAGGTTCGAGTGTGTTTGGCCACCCAGGGACGCCTTAAATGGCAATAATACGTGGAGCTCCCGCGGGCCCTGGGAGATTAGTCTTGGGCCCAGCAAGCCTTTGGATCACTCCATAAAAAATAAAAATAAAAATAAAAAGTTAGGAAAATTGATGTTCTCATTAATATATTTTCAGGATAATTAAATATTTCACATAATTAGGTTATTAACTTGTACATAAACGATTAGATTGGTTCGGTTCAAGAGAATAACCGTTCTCGAAAACCTCTCAAGAGGCGATTCTTTGCGCGATTGTCGCCTTCGGCGTCAGATCATCACAATCGATCGTCACATCTCCATTCGCTGCATCTCTTCTGACCGGTGTCGGCTCCGGCGTCGATGTGTCGATCTCTAAAGTATTCTTACATCAACTTCAGTACCAGTAATTCAAGAGATGTTGCACAAAAAAACGATAATGGAAGAGATGCAACAATTGCATTGCCTCTCTTCTATCTTTTTTCTTTTTGTGCGTTCATATTGGTTCATCGTAACCATTATTCCTCTCCTCAGTAAAGTCTCCTTCCGGTGCATATTGCGGTGCTACCGGCATTTTATCCCTGAGTCCCCTTTGATTTCTTGTATGAGATTGATATGGCGTACTCAGCAAAATCCATTGTTCTCCGTTATATGGTTCGGAGATGGAATTTAGATTTTTGATATGGGGATAGGAGAGTTTAGGATCATTGGAGATGATGGTTAGCGATTTTGGGATCTAAATTCGATTTTCTTCGATGTTTTTACTCTATTGGATATCCTATAAAAAAAGAATTGAGTTTACAGAAATTATATTTTCCGTTTGTTATTGTGCATGTGTACTCGTACACATATTTCTTTTACCAATTAGAACTAGACAGAAATTATTAGTATAGCTCTACTGTATATAGCATACTTGTAAATACTATAGTGAAGTAGACTAGTATATATACCCGTATGAACAGTTACTTTCTTAATTAAATGAGAATAACAGATTAATTCAATCTGGTTTAATATGGTATCAGAGCAAATAGACTCTTTCTCTTCCGCTAACAAACTTTTCTCCATTTCAATGGCGATTTGAGCTTCGTTGAGCTTCGTCAATCTCCAATCCAGCTCCGATGAGTACTTCTTATCGTCAATTGATCTTCGATTTCATCATTCGTCTGATTTTCTTGCAGATTGAAATTGCTTCCTTCATCTTCTCTTTTTTAATTTCGATTCTTTGACCTCCGATTGTTATCGATCTCTTCGATTCATCTTCGATACAATCTTCTGTTCTTCTTTCTCACAACCTAATCTTCTGGTAGTGATGGCTCCTGAAGCGAATCCCGCTTCGAATCAATCTCAGTATTTGGATCACTATGAAAATCTTTATTTCTTGCACAGTTCGGATCACGCAGGCCTTATTCTGGTCTCCGATCGTCTCACGACTGGTGCAGAGTTTCACTTATGGCGTCGATCCATTCGAATGGCTCTCAACGTCCGCAATAAACTCGGTTTCATCGAAGGTACCATTCCAAAACCCCCTGAGTCTCATAGAGATGCTGGTTCTTGGTCTCGCTGTAACGATATGGTAGCGACTTGGCTAATGAACTCAGTGTCAAAGAAAATTAGTCAGAGTCTCCTTTTCTTGTCTACTGCTGAACAGATTTGGAAGAATCTATTGCCTAGGTTTAAGCAGAACGATGCACCTAGAGTTTATGAAATAGAACAACGATTAAGTAGCATTCAACAAGGTTCTATGGATATTAGTACCTACTATACATAACTCATTACTCTCTGGGAAGAATACAAGAATTTTGTAGAGCTTCCGGTATGCACTTGTGGAAAATGCGAGTGTAATGCAGCTGATCTTTGGGAAACATTGCAACAACGTAGTCGTGTAACTAAGTTCCTGATGGGATTGAATGAAGCCTATGAATCAAGCAGAAGACATATCTTGATGTTGAAACCGATTCCTTCCATTGAAGAGGTTTTCAACATGCTCACTCAAGATGAAAGGCAGAAAACCATCAAACCAAGTTCAACATCTGGCAATGCTGTCTTTCAGAACTCTACACTCACTGATTCTCCGAGTTATAATAGTCAGACTGACCATTCTGCTTTTGCTATGAACAATAACTATCGTTCCTAACAAAGACCTCTCTGCACTTACTGTGGACAGCTTGGCCATATTGTTCAGAAATGCTTCAAGATCCATGGATATCCTCCTGGACATAAGTTCAACAACTCCAATTCAGGAACTTGTAATTTCAGAGGATCTACTCCAACTGGTTTTGTTCCCAGAGGACATAACAATTTCAATCCTCAAAATTCTTTCCGACCACCAGCTCAATTCCAGCCTGCACAACAACAACAATTTCAGAAGTCTAATGCAGTGGCTAATGTCATGACTGGATCTCAGCTCTACATACCACCACCAGCGACTAATATTGTCAATCTTGACTTCAGTCAAATGGACCAGAATCAAGTTCAAACTCTCATCCAGCAACTCCAAACTCATGTGAGCACTTCAGAGCCTGCGGTCCCTCTAGCATCTATATCTGAGAATGGTCATATGGCTAGTTCATCAACTTCTGGTACTGTTTCCTTTCCTTCCACATCTCTTCGCTTCGAAAATAATTGTCTCACATTTCAACACCAATGTCTCTCCTCTCTTTCCAACACACTCCCTAGTGGTGCTTGGATAATTGACACTGGGGCCACTACACATGTGTGTTCTGACTTGGCAATGTTTAGTGGAGTCTCATCTGTGACTGGTGTTACGGTCTCTCTACCAAATGGCATTAGAGAACCAATCACTCACACATGCACAATTCATGTTTCATCATCTCTTATATTGCATAATGTTCTGCATGTTCCATCCTTTAGATTTAATCTCATCAGTGTTAGTCGTCTGCTTAAGGACAATCATTGTTCTGCTCATTTCTATATTGATTCTTGTTTGATCCAGGCACTATTCAGGGCTTGATGATTGGTAGAGGAACTCTTATACACGATCTCTATATTCTAGAGACTGGTGTCACACTTGCATCTACCAACTTCTGTGGATCGTTGTCAGCTGATGGACATCTTTGGCACCAGCGCCTTGGACATCCTTCATCTGCCAAGTTACAACATCTTTCTGGTATTTTATCTTTGTCTAAATCTAGTATGTCCTCTAGTATTCCTTGTTCTGTGTGTCCTTTAGCTAAACAGAAATGATTACCTTTTATTTCTCATAATCATTTGTCACCATCACCATTTGATCTTGTTCACTTAGACATTTGGGGTCCCTTCTCAGTTGAGTCTATCAAAGGTTACAAAAACGTTTTTACCTTAGTGGATGATTGTACACGTGTAACCTGGATTTACTTACTAAAGAATAAAAGTGATGTTTCAAAAGTTTTTCCAGCTTTCATTCAACATGTTAAGACTCAATATGATGCTATCATTAAATCAATAAGAAGTGACAATGCACCTGAACTTGCATTTACCAAAATTGTTCAAGATCATGGTATGGTTCATCAATATTCTTGCGCATATACACCACAACAGAATTCTGTAGTGGAACGTAAACACCAACATTTGTTAAATGTTGCACGAGCATTATTATTTCAATCCAACATCCCATTGCCCTATTGGAGTGAGTGCATTTGCACAACTGTCTTCCTTATTAATAGAACTCCTTCTTTACTTCTAGGAAAGCAATCTCCTTATGAACTGTTAAGTAAGAAGCCACCAGATTACTCTTTTCTTAGATCTTTTGGTTGTTTATGCTATGTGTCTACATTGTCTAAGGATATAACTAAATTTACTCCTAGAGCTGACTCATGTGTGTTTCTAGGATATGCTTCAGGCTATAAGGGATATAAAGTTTTGCATCTAGACACTAACATTGTTTCTGTGTCTCGAAATGTGATTTTTCATGAGAAAATTTTCCCATTTAAAAATGATCTTACTCGTCATTCATCTGTTGATCTCTTTTCCAAAACCATCTTGCCATTACCCATTCCATCTATTCTGGATTCTGCCATTCACATTCCTGATCATCATTCATCATCCCCTCCAATATCTCATGTCTCTCCACCATTATCTCATGCATATGCATCATCATCTCATACACATGCACCACTCTCTAATGACACATATATACCACACGAGACCGTCATACCAGGCACAGGTCAGGCTCAACTTCTCAATGCCAGGCCAAAACGTGCAATCAAGACTCCATGTTATTTATCTGATTTCCACTGTTCTTTCACCAAAATTTCTACTCCTCTCTCTCCTATAACTACTCCATATCCACTATCTTCTGTTCTATCCTACACTAATCTCAAACCACTCTACCAGTCCTATATTTTTTCTTACTCTCTTGAAACATAACCAAAATCTTTTAAACAAGCCATATTATCACCTCATTTCAATAATGCAATGAATGAGGAACTTCAGGCTATGGAGATCAATAGGACTTGGACAGTTGAATCTCTTCCTCCGGGAAAGAATGTTGTGGGCTGTAAATTGGTTTACACCATTAAGTACAATGCTGATGGCAGCATTGAGAGGTACAAAGCCAGACTCATTGCTAAGGGCTTCACACAGCAAGAAGGCGTAGATTTCACTGACACTTTTTCACCAGTAGCTAAACTTGCGAGTGTGAAGTTACTACTCAGTTTAGCAGCTATTACTGGTTGGAGCCTTTACCAAATGGATGTCTCTAACACTTTCTTACACAGTGACCTTGATGAGGAGATTTACATGAGTCTACCACAAGGCTACACTCCTTCTTCAGGTACTCTCCCTCCTAATCATGTGTGTAGACTACATAAGTCTCTATATGGCTTGAAGCAAGCATCAAGGCAATGGTATCACTGTCTCTCTGATGTTTTGACATCTGCTGGTTATGCTCAATCACCACCTAATAATACTTTATTTGTGAAACAAACGGGTTCTCACTTCACTGTTGTTCTAGTTTACGTTGACGACATTATGATTGCTAGCAACAGTACTACTGAGGTCAGAGCTCTCAAGGATGCACTTAACTCTAAATTCAAAATCAAAGACTTGGGTGCATTGTGATTCTTCTTGGGTTTGGAAATTGCTAGACGTAATGCATGCATCTCGGTTTGTCAGAGGAAATATGCTTTAAATCTCCTGGCTGATGCAGGCTTATTGGGTTGCAAACCAAGCACAGTCCCGATGGATCCAACTATTAAGCTGAGCAAGACAACAGGAGCTCCTCTCCCTGATCTTACTCCATACAGAGCACTTATTGGTCGCCTCTTGTACTTAACAATCACACGGCCTGATATAACATTTGCCGTTCACTGCCTCAGCCAATTCATGTCAGCTCCAACAGATATACATCTCCATGCTGCTCACAAAATCCTGAAGTACATCAAGAACAATCCTGGACAGGGTTTGTTCTATTCTGCCACTTCCAAGATATGCCTCAATGCCTTTGCCGATGCAGATTGGGCTATTTGCCCGGATACAAGAAGATCTATTACTGGCTATTGTGTCTATCTATGTGACTCTCTCATCACTTGGAAGTCGAAGAAACATGACGTTGTTAGCCGTAGCAGCACTGAAGCCGAGTACAGAAGCATGGCTCATGCAACCTGTGAACTACTCTGGCTCCAACAGCTTCTCACAGATTTAAAGATCACGGTACACACTAATGCCAAACTCTTTTGTGATAATAAATCTGCAATGCACATTGCCACTAATCCAGTATTCCATGAAAGGACCACGCATGTTGATATTGACTGTCATACAGTTCGGGATCAGGTCAAGAATGGTTTCTTGAACTTGATGCATGTCTCTAGTGCCAATCAACATGGTGACATTCTGACCAAACCACTACATCCCGGTCCTTTCCACTCTATCCTCAACCATATGTCCATTTCAAGCATTTATCTTCCACGAGAGAGTTCTAATCTAAAGGCTTGAGGGGGTGTATTAGTATAGCTCTACTGTATATAGCATACTTGTAAATACTATAGTGAAGTAGACTAGTATATATATACCCGTATGAACAGTTGCTTTCTTAATTAAATGAGAATAACAGATTAATTCAATTTGGTTTAATAGAAATTAAATCGAATCCGGAGCGAATCAAGCTCATCTAAGAGAAATCAAATCAAAGCAAAATATTTTATTTTTGTAACTAAACGAAACAATTTGGGAGTAGCAAAGTATTAACTATGATTTTCAATGTGTTTGTTGCGAAACAGAAGCAGAAACAATTAATCATATATATATATATTTATATGCTAGCCAGTGGTACAAGCATGTGATCTATCAAAATATCATTGGCTGTGAATATTTTTTTGGGAATTTGGATCTTTTTTTTTCCAAATTTAAACAATCTGTTTTGGAGAATTCCAAAATCTCCGAGGACCATATTTTGTGTGTGTGGATCATTTAGTACATTTAAAAGGCAGAAAATGGTTTAGTTTTCAAAAATATGGATAGAGATTCGTAAAAGGTTCTTAAGTTAGCAGAGAGTAAGGCTGTAACAAAGGAATTGGCCTAGGTCAAAGAACAGAGTTTGGTTCATAATCCAATAATCACCTCTTTTTTGACCCATGATTATAATGGTTATCGTTGTTACATCGATGGATCATAGAAAAAGAGGTATATCTTTACAGGTTTACGATGATATTGTTTTCAAATTAAATAGAATGATCTATTATGTAGGTTAGAAATGTATGCAAAATCCTCTCTCTATTACACTCCGAGTTAGAAACACTTATATAAGTCATGACTTGCATGATCGAATAGCGGCGGTCGACTATACTAACTTTTATAACACATTGTTACATCGACAGATCATGGAAAGAGATGTATAACTTTACATGTTTAAAATTAAAGAATAAATATGGTTTTGTTATTAATTATTATGTGGTTTTTGATTAAGTCTAAACTAGAATAATTCTTCTATTTCGTAAGAAGAAGAACGACTAGTTGTGAGGTTGTTGTTTCGGATAAGTTTGTTGTAGGAATCTCAGGTNACATAGTTAGGTTATTAACTTGTCCATAAACGATTAGATTGGTTCGGTTCAAGAGAATAACCGTTCTCGAAAACCTCTCAAGAGGCGATTCTTTGTGCGATAGTCACATTCGGCGTCAGATCATCATAATCGATCGTCGGATAGTCACATCTCCATTCGATGCATCTCTTCTGGCCGGCGTCGGCTCCGGCGTCGATGTGTCGATCCCTAAAGTATGTTTACATCAACTTCAGTACCACTAATTCAAGTGATGTTGCAAAAAAAAACGATAACGGAAGAGATGCAACAATTGCATTGCCTCTCTTCTATCTTTTTTCTTTTTGTGCGTTCATATTGGTTCATCGTAACCATTATTCCTCTCCTCAGTAGAGTCTCCTTCTGGTACATATTGTGGTGCTACCGGCATTTTATCCCAGAGTGCCCTTTGATTTCTTGTATGAGATTGATTTGGCGTACTCAGCAAAATCCATTGTCCTCCGATGTATGGTTCGGAGATGTAAAATTTAGATTTTTGATATGGGGATAGGAGAGTTTAGGATCATTGGAGATGATGGTTAGCGATTTTGGGATCTAAATTCGATTTTCTTCGATGTTTTTACTCTATTGGATATGGCGTTACCATGGAATCAACCGCCATGGAGAGGACGAGGTTTTGGAGCGAAAGATGCAATCTCCTTGTTGTATGGCGACATTGGTACAGTCTTTGAAGATTGACAATCTCAAGTCTTTTTCTATCGAAAGAATCAATAAATTGGGTTTTTTTTCGAAGAATATTTTTAGTTCTTACTTGGGAATGTACCAATGACATACAACAAGAGAAAGAATGGATCATAGCTAAAGAAAATTGCATCAGATCAAATGTGATTATGAAGAAAGAAAGTATGGACACTCCATCGGAAAAAACTCAAAGAAAAGAATCGCTAAAACTCATTTTCGTTGTTTTATTGTTTTGTATGTTTAATTTTATGTATTGTTATTTTTATGTAATTTAATTTTTTATATTAATAAAGATAGATGTTAAAAAAAAAGGTTAGGTTATTAACTTATTATCTTATTTTTATTTGTAAACAAAACACTTCAATTTAGAACGAAACTCCACGATTGGTTATTTAATTTAAAAGAGTTGAGTTTACAAAATAAAACCGTCCAATTAAGTTTTAGTGGAACGGATAATTTGATTTAATGTTTTTATTATATCCTATAAAAAAAGAATTGAGTTTACAGAAAAAACTCGTACACATATTTCTTTTACCAATTAGAACTAGACAGAAATTAAATCGAATCCGGAGCGAATCAAGCTCATCTAAGAGAAATCAAATCAAAGCAAAATATTTTATATTTGTAACTAAACGAAACAATTTGAGGAGTAGCAAAGTATTAACTATGATTTTCAATGTGTTTGTTGCGAAACAGAAGCAGAAACAATTAGTCATTTTTTTTTCTTTTCTTTTTTATGTTTGCCAGTGGTACAAGCATGTGCTGTGAATATTTTTTTGGGAATTTGGATCTTTTTTTTTCCAAATTTAAACAATCTGTTTTGGAGAATTCCAAAATCTCACAAGGACTATATTTTTGTGTGTGTGGATCATTTAGTACATTTAAAAGGCAGAAAATGGTTTAGTTTTCAAAAATATGGATAGAGATTCGTAAAAGGTTCTTAAGTTAGCAGAGAGTAAGGCTGTAACAAAGGAATTGGCCTAGGTCAAAGAACAGAGTTTGGTTCATAATCCAATAATCACCTCTTTTTTGACCCATGATTATAATGGTTATCGTTGTTACATCGATGGATCATAGAAAAAGAGGTATATCTTTACAGGTTTACGATGATATTGTTTTCAAATTAAATAGAATGATCTATTATGTAGGTTAGAAATGTATGCAAAATCCTCTCTCTATTACACTCCGAGTTAGAAACACTTATATAAGTCATGACTTGCATGATCGAATAGCGGCGGTCGACTATACTAACTTTTATAACACATTGTTACATCGACAGATCATGGAAAGAGATGTATAACTTTACATGTTTAAAATTAAAGAATAAATATGGTTTTGTTATTAATTATTATGTGGTTTTTGATTAAGTCTAAACTAGAATAATTCTTCTATTTCGTAAGAAGAAGAACGACTAGTTGTGAGGTTGTTGTTTCGGATAAGTTTGTTGTAGGAATCTCAGGTCTATATAAGAGACCTGTTTGTTTCGATATGAATAAGAGAAGTATTCAGATCTACTACTTGTCTATCTCAAAGTTTCCTTTTTACTTCTTACAAGTGGTATAAGAGCTTTATACGAAGCCTCGTGCGAGAGAGAAAAATTATGAGTGAAAAAGAATCGTCGTTTGAGCATTTCACTCATAATGGAGATTATGAGCATTGGGCAATGCTCATGGAAAATCTGCTAAGATCCAAGGAGTGGTGGGATCTAGTAGAAATTGGCATCTCAAGGTCAGAGAGAAACGTAATACTGACCGGAGCTCAAATGACGGAGCTTGCAGATATGACTCTCAAGGATCTCAAGGTGAAGAAATATATGTTTGCGTCCATTAAAAAGACCATTCTCAAAACAATTGCCAAGAAGGAGACATCGCAGGACATACATGATTCCATGAAGACGAAATATCAAGGAGATCTGAGGGTGCAGAGCGCGCAATTACAGAGATTACGAATGAATTTTGAGATACTGGAGATGAAAGAGGGAGATACTATCACATTTTACTTCTCAATAGTCATGGTAGTGGCGAATGACATGCGAAATCTGAGAGAAGATATGCCACATGCTAAGGTGGTGGAGAAGATCCTAAGAACACTGGTTGAGAAGTTTACATACGTGGTATGTGCCATTGAAGAATAAAATGACATCAAGGATCTCTCGGTTGATGAGCTACAAATCTCTATGTGGGTTCATGAGCAGAACATGCGGAAGCATGTAAGAGAAGAGCATGCGTTGAAAGTTGAAGGTCCAAGAAAACCATATGGTGGAAGAGGCCAAGGAGGGTACCAATGACAATGAAGAGGTGGATACCAGGGTTCCGAAGGTCGAGGCCGAGGAAGTACGAGCTTCAACAAGGACATGGTAGAATGTTACAAGTGTCACAAACTGGGGCACTTTAAGTATGAATGTCCAAGTTGGGAGAAAACAACCAATTATGCAGAGCTAGATGAAGATATGTTACTCATGGGACATATCAATCTGAACAAAGCAGAAGACAAACACGTGTGGTTCTTAGACATTGGGTGTAGCAATCATATGTGTGGCACAAAGGAGTGGTTCATTGAGTTTGACAGAAAGTTTCGTCAAAATGTCAAACCCGGAGACGACAGAAGAAAGATGGTGGAGGAAAAAGGCAATCTCCGTCTGCATATTAATGATGTGATTCATGTGATCTCCTCCGTCTATTTTATACATGGATTGAAGAATAATTTGCTGAGTGTGGGACAACTACAACACAAGTGGCATAAGCAACATAAGAGAATGATCATTCCACCAATATAATGTTTTTGATTCTTGCTGCAGTGAAAGAACCGAAGGAGAAGATTGGAGCAAAGTGTTTACAAATTTCTTTGGAAAACACAGAGGAGATGTGGCACAAGAGGTTCGGACACTTTAATCACAAAAGCTTGCAAACTTTAGAAGAGAAGGAAATGGTGAAGGGTTTGCCAAAGATCAGAATTGATGGAGATTTCTGTGAGATATTCATGAAGGGAAAGCAGAAATGAACAAACATTCCTAAGAAGAGCATGTGGAAAGCAAGTCGTGGGCTTGAACTTGTTCATAGCGACATTTGTGGTCCGATTTCTCATACCTCCGAAAGTGGGAAGAGGTACATAATCAACTTTATTGATGATTATAGTCGCAAATGTTGGACGTATTTCTTAACAGAGAAATCGGAGGCATTGAAAACATTCAATGAGTTTAAAGCTGCATTAGAAAGAGAACTTGGAGAGCTTTTGGTGTGTTTAAGGTCGAATCGAGGAGGAGAATACAACTCAAAATATTTTCAAGAATACTGCATGGATAATGGGATCAAGAGACAACTTACGACTGCATACACCCCTCAGCAAAACGGGATAGCTGAGAGCAAGAATAGAAGCGTCATGAACATGACAAGGTGTATGATGTTGGGAATGTATGTACCACAAAGATTATGGCCAAAAGCTGTTCAATATGATGTGCACATATTAAACAGAAGTTCAACTGCAATTCTGGAAAATGTAAAACCAGCAGAAAAATGGAGCAAACACAAACCATCAGTGGAGCATCTCAGAATCTTTGGATGTGTGGCTTTTGTGTTGGTACTATACGAGAGAAGAATCAAGCTGGATAAGAAGAGTTCAAAATGTGTAATGTTTGGAGTGAGCAAAGAATCAAACGATTATCGTCTTTATGATCCATCAACAAAGAAGATCATAATCAGCAAAAACGTTAAGTTTGACGAGAGAAAGGGGTGGAATTGGGAAGAAAGCTTGGAAGACAACAAATTATCTTGGGAATGAATGATGAGTGACACAGAAGAAGAGAATCTGGCAAATATGGTATGAGGTGAAAATGATATCACATAAGAAGTTGGGGATTTTCAAGAAGAAGTTAATGCAACGAGTAAGAGCTGGGTATCTTTGCGAGAAGGTTCTGGAAGGAAAAAAGCAAACACCAGTTTGATGAAAGATTATGTATGCGATGGAATGGGGTCCATTATTGAAGAAGATGGTGATGATGCTATAACTATGTTCATCGCATAAGAAGATCCAAACAACTTTGAAGATGCGGTACAACATGGTAAGTGGAGCAACGCAAGGGAAGATGAGATATAATCCATTGAGGAGAATAACACTTGGAAATTGGTTGAATTACCTGCATGAACTAATTTGATAGGAGTGGAATGGATATTCAAGACCAAATTCAATGAGAGAGGAGAAGTCGACAAATTTAAGGCAAGATTAGTCGCAAAGGGCTATCATCAAACGCATGTAGTGGATTTTCATGAGGTGTTTGCACCTGTGCCCAGGTGGGATACAATTAGAGTAATCATTGCCTTAGCTACACAAAAGGGATGTAAAATCTTTCAATTCGATGTGAAAAGTGCCGTTTTGCACGGAGAACTAAAAAAGACGTATACGTTGAACAACCCAAAGGATTTGAGGTGGAAGATGCTATTGGGAAAGTTTATAAGCTGAGAAAAGCTCTGTATGGCCTAAAACAGCCCCCGAGCTTGGTACAGTAAGATAGAAGGCTACTTTATGAAGAAAGGATTTAAGAAGTGCTACTGTGGACACACATTGTTTGTGAAAACATAAGGAGAAAACATCTTGGTCGTGAGTCTTTTTTTTTTTTTTAACACTGGTATTATTATTAAACATTGGTAGATAAACAAGGGTGGGATACAATCCAAAAACTAAATATCCAATTATTAGAGCCCAGATCTAAGACTAGGACAACACCCAAACAGATTCATAATTAGAACCCTCCTCACCGGAGGAAAAAAACGGAATGAGACGCCAATGGAACCACTTATACTGCTCAGTAGAGCCACATAGGCGGCAAGGCAAGGACGAAAACAAACATCACCTGAGACACAATTTATTCATCTAGAGAGATAGACGCAAGGAGAAGTTGACAACGATGGTGAAGAACCCCACATCCGAGACGGAAAA
>PKML01036239.1:28777-64138 GCA_002933935.1 Eutrema yunnanense
ACATGTTTCGTCCTCTCATGAAACACAGGATTCGCTGCAATATGAAGCGCATACTGACTATCACAATACAAATCCATTGGACCAGAATGTGCAATACCCATCGTGGTCAATACACTCTTGATCCACTTCAATTCTTTCACCACCACAACCATAGCTCGGCACTCTGCTTCTGCCGAAGAGAGAGATACTACATCCTGCTTCTTTGACTTCCACGACACAGGTGAATTCCCCAACTGTATCAACCGTCCACTCAAAGATCTCCTCGTGATTGGACATCCCGCCCAATCCGAATCACACCAAGCTGTAAGATGAAAATTACATTCCGCTTTCAACAAAATTCCCATTCCAGGACACCCCTTCAAGTAACGAACGACTCGTAAAGCAGCCCGCCAATGATCCTCTCTTGGTTCGCGCATAAACTGAGACAATATGTGAACAGAATACGCAAGATCTGGTCTTGTCGCAGCCAGATAAATCAATCTTCCAACGATTTTGCGATACTTCTCCGGGTCAGTGAGTATCTCTGACGTCGACCTTCCCAACTGATGTTCTGCTCCATCAAAAACTCTACCGGCCTACCACCAAGCAAACCAACATCAGCAATAATATCCAGAGCGTACTTCCTTTGTGATAAATATATCCCCTCTGCGTTTCTCGCAACTTCCAATCCAAGAAAATACTTCAATTTTCCCAAATCCTTCATATAAAAGCAATTACTTAGATACGTTTTGAACTTCTGTATCACTTCTGGAGAGCTCCCTGTTATCACAAGATCATCCACATATACGAGAACATGCAAGTGAACTTTACCACGAACTAACGAGAAAAGAGAGTAATCTACCTTACTCTGTGTAAAACCATAGCTCAACAGTGCCGTCAAAAGTTTCGCGAACCAGCATCTCAGAGCTTGTTTCAAACCATACAATGACTTGCCCAATCGACATACCATTCCCTTCTTCGAGCTACCAAAACCCTGAGGTACTCTCATAAACACCTCTTCTTCCAAATCTCTATGAAGAAACGCATTGTGCACATCCATCTGATGCAACTCCCAATTTTTCCCAGCTGCAACTTGCAGAACCAATCGAACTGTGCTCATCTTTGCCACAGGAGCAAATGTATCAGAATAATCAATCCCTTTTTTCTGACGATTTCCACAAGCTACAAGCCTCGCTTTATACCTTTCAATCGAGCCATCATCATTATACTTGATTGTGTAAACCCACTTACACTCAATGACATGCTTACCTGGTGGTAAGTGTTCAATCAACCAAGTTTGATTTCGTTCCTGAGCCTCAATATCCAGTCTCATAGCTTCTCTCCATCGCGGATCTTCCATAGCCTCAGCAAATGTTTTCGGCACAACTCCTTCTGTTATACTACACAGGAACGCTCTGTGTGACATAGAGAATCTCTCACAGCTCACATAATTCTCAATCCCATAATCATTACTCAATTCCTGACTCACAGCAGGCGCATTCATTGCAAATGTCGTATTGCACACAAAATCTTGTAACTTGGCTGGAGCTTGTTTATGTCGCATTCCGCGTCCCAAAATTTCTGTTGCAGCAGGTTGATCCACCAGGTGTCGATCGATACTGGCTGGTATCGGTCGACACCCATCGACATTCTCCTGGTGTCGATCGATACTGGCTGGTATCGGTCGACACTCATCGACGTTCTCCTGGTGTCGATCGATACTGCCTGGTATCGGTCGACACTCTTCGACATTCTCAGACTGTGTAACCGATTCATGTTCAGTCTGTGGCCCTATAATTCCCAACATATCACGTATTCCTGCTGATATAGCTTGCATATCTTCTTCTCCAACCTTGTTTGACACAACTGGAGTCTGTGTCACTGTATCTCTTGTCAAAACATGACTTATATCATCAAATCCAACACTATCATCCACAAATAACGTCCTTTGATCAGAATTAGGTGGCTCATCCACCTGATCTTTTTGCTCCAAATATGGGAATCGTTCCTCAATGAAGGTGACATCCCGTGAGACAAAGACTTCACGTGTCTCCAAATCAAAAAGATTCCACCCCTTCTTCGCATAAGGGTACCCCAGGAATACACATTTCCTGCTTCTACTTGCAAACTTATCTCCATGCCGTTTCTGATTATGAGCATATGCTTAACATCCAAACACTCGTATCTCACTATAAGCAGGGACTTTTCTAAATATAATCTCGTACGGACTCTTACCATTGTGTAACATAGACGGCGTACGATTGATTAGATATGCAGCACTCGAAGCACAATAACCCCAAAGTCCTATTGGTAGATTTGCCTGAAATCTCAACGCTCTTGCCACATTCAATATATGACGGTGTTTTCGCTCCACTCGCCCATTTTGTTGAGGAGTTCCTACACATGAAGTTTGATGAATTATCCCAGATGTGCGAAAATACTCCTTCATCACCACGAATTCACTCCCATTATCGCTTCGCACGATTTTCACCTGCTTCTCAAACTGTCGTTGGATGAGAGCAAAGAAATCGATCATTGTTTTCTGAACTTGTGTTTTATCACGAAGAAGAAAAACCCACACAGCTCTGGAATAATCATCCACAATAGTTAAGAAATACGAAGACCCACACAAAATCTGTGTTCGATATGGCCCCCATAGATCACAATGAACCATCTCGAAACACTCCTTACTCTTCTCCGTACTCTCAGGAAAGACATTACGACATTGCTTTGCTCGGAAGCAAACATCGCAATCAGAAACGCCAAAATCAGAAACGCCAACACTCTTTTGATCCACTTCTGGCAATTTCTTAATCACCTTTTCAGAAGCATGTCCCATTCTTTTATGCCAAAGTTCCAGAGACCCCAACTTACTCACCTTCGCCACATTCACACTTTTATGAGTACCTTGAAGAAAATACATCCCATCTTTCCTTTCACCCATTGCGATCGGAATCTGCAAAGCAATATCTTTCAACACACACAACTGCTTCGAGAACCAGACAATGCAATTCATCTCATCAATAACTTGTGACACAGAGATGAGATTGCACTTAAGTTCCTTGACGAAGAGCACATGTGTCAAAGTACACTTCTCTGTCAATACCACACTTCATACTCTATCAGCAGCAACTACATTTCCATTAGGCAGACCCACCCAACACGGTGAGATCGGATGCACATCGAACATGTCCCTCAATGTACCTGTCATATGGTGCGATGCACCACTATCAATAATCCACTCATCTGTATAGTTGCTATTTCCCACACCATTTGCTGTCTCGAATCTCAACTCAAGAAGTCGAACCAGCTTATGCCATTGATCTTCCTTGAGGCCTGTCACAGCCTGTGTCGCCATGGTATCGATCGATACCTTGAAATTGTCTAAGGGTATCGATCGATACTCTCTCGTTTTTGCTGCAGATTCATCGACTGCACCTCCAAATCGTCTGTACTTCTCCAGCCACCAATCTGGATAACCATTTACCTGATAACATGATCTCACATCATGACCATACTTCGAACAATGAGAACACATAATACCTCGATTATGAAATCTCATTCTTCCTTGAAATCCAATAGATCTCGATCGATTAAACGTCTCCAAGCCCTTATGGCTCTTATACCATGTAAGAATCAGAAGAACTCTCTGAAATTCTGTATATTTCTGATTAGGATTTTACAAAGGAGACAATTCTCTATTTATACAAAGGTAAAATAATCCTAACTATATAAGATCCAATACATATATACCCAATAAGCCTATATCTCTTAATAAATTATTATGTGGTTTTTGAGTAAATCTAAATTAGAATAAGTTTTCTATTTTGTAGGAACAAGAACGACTAATTGTGATTGTGATGTTGTTTCGAATAAATTTGTTGTATGAGTCTCATGTCAATATAAAAGACATGTTTGTTTAAGTATGAATAAAAGAAGTATTTATATCTACTATTTGGCTATCTCAAAGTTTTTTACTTCTTATGATATTGTTTTCAAAATTAAGTGGAAGAATCTATTATGTAGGTTAGAAATGTGCGCATAATCCTCTCTCTATTACACTCCGAATTAGAAAACACTTATATAAATCATGACATGTATGATCGAGTAGCGGCGGACGACTACACTGACTTTTATAACACATTGTTCCGAATTGGTTAAGATGACGATTACATTGACCAGTCTTTTATGAGTTCGATTTGAATTTCTGAAATGTTGTAATTAAATGATGAAAAGAAAATTAAACGAAACAATTAAAAATTCAAAAATAATTGAAAAAGTGAAATATAATAGCCGTCGAAGGTGGCTAGTTGGGCCGTCACGGCCTTCCAAAAGCCACACTGCCCTTCCTTCCCCTTTTATATTTCCTTCTCCTCTCTTCTTCACCAACCCTCTCGTAGTCTCCGCCTCCTCCTTCTTCTCTCTCTCTCTCTCTCTCTCTCTGTAAGTTTCAGACTCTGAGATTTGATTCGTTTTCCTTATGCTGTTTCTCTGATAGTTGTTTCGGTGTTTCTCGTGTTTGATCTGATGAGCGATATCTGTAGATCAAATCTGTTGTTTTTATTATGAGTTCGTTGTGGGGACAAACAAATAAACAAAAATCTTCTCTACCAAAATATCTTCCGATTCGATTTCTTTCAATTGAATGGATATTGCGATTGAAATAAAGTCGAATCGGTTAGATTAATAACATTCAAGCGATTGATTAAATTTTGTATTTGAATAGATCTTTGCTGTTGTATAGTTAATCTTAGTTTCAAGTAATATTGATCTTGCTTAGACTCTACTTGATGAGAACCAAAGTGATTTATTATCAAGTTACAGACAGTCATTAGTTCTGTGTTTTGTTTTTTTGTTTTTTTGGAGCATCGAGTGAAGATCTATATAAGCTTTCAAGCTTGCATCTTCTCATTACGCTCCATAGAGTAAATTTTACACATCAGTTTTGTAATTGGAACAGATTCTCTCCTGGTTCTAGCTTCCAGTTGCTACTTGTGATGCACATTCTCACGATTATGTCTGTTTTTGCTTCGCATTTTCTTGCAACAATTTTTGGTTTATGTCTAAGACTGTCTTGTGAATACAATTATGTGTCATTCTCCTGGTTTTTAATAGGTATATTCATCTGTTGAGTGGCATTTGTGAAGCTTGTTCTCCTTTGTTGTATGATTTGAAGTTTCTAAAAGAGCTGATTGATTTGATTACCCCATGATTCATGTAGCAAGAAACCCTAAACCTTAAACTTGTGGAACTGTAGGTGAAAAAAACATAAATGGCGACCACACGTATCTCCTCCACAAGCATGACAAATGCGGTTCTTAGAAGCCAGCCTACCAACAAGCTCATCGCTAACAAGAGCCAGCAATTCTCAATTGGATCAGTCAATAAAGTCTCGAGATCCTTTGGCTTGAAATGTTCAGCGAATTCCGGTGCCACGATGTCGGCGGTATACAAGGTCAAGCTCATAGGACCCGAAGGCCAAGAAAACGAGTTCGAGGTCCAGGACGACCAATACATATTGGATGCGGCTGAAGAGGCAGGAGTTGACTTGCCTTACTCTTGCAGAGCTGGTGCGTGTTCCACTTGCGCCGGTAAGATCGAGAAAGGCCAAGTTGACCAGTCTGATGGTTCGTTTCTTGAGGATGATCACTTGGAGAAAGGTTTTGTCTTGACTTGTGTGGCTTACCCGCAGTCAGACTGTGTGATCCATACCCACAAGGAAACTGAACTCTTCTAAGTCTGGTTTCTATTTGGTATGATGCAAATTGTTATCTGAGTTATTATTACTATCAGTTTCGTTCATCGAATATGTGTGTGTTTAAGGTATGCATTTGTATGAAAACGTCTCAGGATATGCCTTTTAGTTTTTATCAATCGTCACCGGGTTGCAACTGGTTAATAAAATGGTCAAGTCTCAACCAATAACTCTGGTTTTTTGTTGGTTTATGTGTTCATTATTTCTTGAAGTTCTGTTTTTCTCATAATTTATGGTATCCAGACTGAATTTAAACCGAATCGGTAAGGTTTATTTTTAACCGACACCAAAATTGAACCGGTAATAACATAGAGGAAAATGATAATAATACAATTCAACTTGCACGATACGAAATTTTGATGTACTATTGGCTTGTGCGTAAGGGCATCCACAAAACGCAAGAACAAACTCTCAGACTTAAAGGTAGAGAAATTTCTTTCAACTTTAGAGCCTACTACTCAAGCTCTGTCCTGACCTAAAACCCAATAAGGTAGGACTTTAAACGTCAAAATATATTATCACTAGTTGGTTGTCCACGCTAGAGCTGGGCATAAAACCCGGACCCGGCCCGACCCGAAATATTGGGTTTGGTTTGTGTAAAACCCGAACGGTTCTTGTGTAAATCTAATTCGGTTTTCGGATCGGTTCGGGTATAACCCGAAACTCGATCGGGTACCCAAAAAATTACAAATATATCATATTATGTATATATCGCATATACATATGCATATATAATTTATATATATATTCGGGTTATTTGGACACATTTTTTACATCAACCAAACCGAAAGTCTTGTTTTTCGAGTAATTCAAGTAATTCGGGTTCAAAACCGACCCGAAGCGACCCGAATTTATTTACGGTTATATACCGGATTTCATTTAAAATCATAAAACCAATTCGAATCCGACAAGACTCAAACCGAACCGACCCAAAATTTTTTCGGGTCCTAAACGGGTTCTATCCGCTCCAACTTCGGATACCCAAAAACCGAGAAACTGACCTAAACCAGATCCGTAGACCCGAATGCCCAGGACTAGTCCACGCGATGCGTGAATTATGTATTCACTTTTGTTTGTTGCATATAGAGTAGAGTTTACATCATCAAACTATAAATGAATTATATTTTTTTCGGTTACTATATGTCATGAGAGTAAAAAAAAAACTTCTATTCTTTTATATGTTAGTAAATTAAGAAGGGTAATTTTAATGAATTGAACATTTGTTTTTAGTGAACAACATAATTCTTTAACCTTCTAATTCAGTATGATACATTCACTTGTAACTTTTTCTATTGTAATGGAAATATATCTTTTTTATAAACATAACAGTCATTCGGTATTATATGCAAATGCAATGAGCGAGGTTCTCACGAAAGCAGAAACAATCGATGATGTGAGTAAAAAAAATAGAAACATCATAATAAATATATTAATATGATTGATACCTAAGCATAAAAGTGTCATTATGAAGGACAAAAGATTAAACAATCATATTAAACAGGTGAGCATGAGAGACAAAAGCAACAAAAATAACAATAGAGATCAGTAGTACCGATGTATTCGTTCACTAATTATCTAAAGCCGAGTTCGAGTGAGCCCTTTATCAACGCAAGTTCGAGAGTGCCCTTTATTAACATAATCGATCTGGTCTTTATAATACTTTTTCTAGCATAATCCTCAACCATTCAAAGTTAATATGAGTTCGATGAAGAATCAATAAATCTTTATTATATGGAATAATGTATTAGTTATCACAATCAAATCCTTCTTATGGATTCTCTTTCATCCCATCGTCGCATATAGATAGGATAACCACCATCATTAAACATAGTTCTTAAACTAAAAGGCTTTGGAAAAAAAAAACATTCACCATGTATCATACAAACATTGTTTCTATTAACAGCTCCACATAGTCCATGTATCATGACGTCACCAACGATCTTATACAAAAGAGGATCTAGATCTTTATCATGTATCTCGACACTAAGAGCAACTCCAACGTTGACACTAAATTTGGTGTTAAAATAACACTAAATTTAGTGTTTTGGTGTTCTACTTTGTTTTTCATCTCCAACCATAACACCAAATTTCACACTAAAAAAAAATTCTTTATTATTATATTATTAAATTAAGATTTTTTTTATTTTTTTAATAGTTTTGATAAATACTAATTATTCTTATAACGGATTAATTATAAGTTAAATATACGATTACAATCGAAAAAACTAAAAATAGTGAAAAATAAATTACATCGTACTAATTCTCAGAATTAGTATATTCGAACCATAAGTGTTTAATTAATGCATTTCGAAGTTCAATATGAGCTTCCTGGTCTTTGATTTACCTGTGTCGAGCCAAGAATTTTTGAAATCGAGCATCATCGTNATTAGGGTTTTACAAAGGAGACAATTCTCTATTTATACAAAGGTAAAATAATCCTAACTATATAAGGCCCAATACATATATACCCAATAAGCCTATATCTCTCAATAATTCTCTTTCATCCCATCGTCGCATATAGATAGGATAACCACCATCATTAAACATAGTTCTTAAACTAAAAGGCTTTGGAAAAAAAAAACATTCACCATGTATCATACAAACATTGTTTCTATTAACAGCTCCACATAGTCCATGTATCATGACGTCACCAACGATCTTATACAAAAGAGGATCTAGATCTTTATCATGTATCTCGACACTAATAAACTTTTGGATATCATCACCATTTTGTAACTTCGAATCTGGATGGAGAAAAGGTACAATATGTGCATCTGTCAACCCCTTTTTTGGAACTCAACTGTGTATATAGCTGCAAATAAAACAATATGATATAAACGTCTACTTGCAACCAAAAACACTAAGCTATCACCCAATGAATAAATTAAAAAAAAAAAACGTACCAGCATTAACAATACCAAAAGTATTCTTTTTCGTTAGACTGTGCATGAGGTTATCCAGTTTTATTTTTAAAAAAACCTTCAACAAGTATATGGTATGTCTTTTGTAGTCAAATTATGCTTTTGAAGATTTTTAGTAATTTTATGCCACTTATGATTGCAAGTAACTGTAATAAAAATATATATATGGGAAACCATAGTACTTGCAATCCATTGCATCAAAATAATGTTGCATCATATACCTTGAACCTCTCGTTTACAAAGAAGGGATATTAACTCTTTTGCCTTGGTCGGAGAGATCACGATTACCTTCCTCAGCCAATTTTGCGATTTGCTCATAAATACACAATTTTTATTTATTTATCAAGATATAACGCAACCTATTAGTTTCATTCATCGTAAAAACATCCTCCAAATATTGTTGAAGCAATTTTCCTCACATGATAATGGTAGAAGCTGTTGGATCAATTTTTTAATAAAGTCAATGGGCTTATTAAATTGAATGAATGTGAATGAGAAATTGGTCTAAGCTTATTTGCTTAATGGTTAAAGAGTAAAGTGTTTTATCCCACATCGGAAACTTTGGGGAATTAGACATTCTTTCTCTGGCTATATATTCATGCCTCTAGTCTCATTCATAATATACAGCAAAAAACTCACTTTCACAAGCTTTTCTAAAAGCAAAGAAAGAAGAAAGTTTCCAGCAATCTCTCGCTTCTTTTCAAGTAAGTGTCTCGAGAGTATATCGTAGTATTTAGTTCGACAGATCCGTTATCGAGTGTTCGCGATAACGGATTCAATGGTTGTATCCTGGGACTCATGAATCGAATATTATTCCGTTGCACTACGGGATATTCTTTGAGTTAAGGAAAGAAAGTTCTCTCGCCTCCATTGTTTCGTTTTAATTTCATCGTTTTTATATCGTTTTAAACTCGTCTTTCCTTAATGTTTATTTATATATTCGTGATTAAATCGCTATCATGTTATTGTGCGAATTTTTGGTCCTACAATCTTAACTCAAAGAAATCCGTTTCTGTTTTATAAACATCAAACGGATTTTAATCGCGAGTAAATAAACGTGTTTTCAAACGATTTATAAAACAATTCTTCTACTGCTGATGATACTCAAACGTTATCAAAACGCTATTTTAGCAACTCTGAAACGTGTAGTATAAGCTATTTTGTGTTTATTTAATTTTATAAAAAGACGTTCTACTGCTAGTGATACTCGAACGTTATCAAAAACGCTATTTTAGCAACTTTGAAACGTGTAGTAGAAGCAGTATTGCTTTAACGTCTTTTACAACCGTCATTATTTGCGATTAATAAACGGTGTAAACAACGAACGCACGATGTGGTTCGAATCTGGTTCGATTGCGATCGATACCGCTTGTCGTTTGCGAACGTCTAAGCATCGATCGATACTGTGAAAAACACACTTGTATCGATCGACAATGTGTGTGCATCGACCGAGTTGGGTCTGTATCGATCGATCCTGTGCAAAATTCACTTGCATCGATCGACACCTATTTTGTATCGATCGACACCGTGTGTACATCGATCGACACCGTGTGTACATCGATCGATTTAAGTCTCTCTAGAACTGTGTATCGATCAACACTTGTTGTGTATCGATCGACACTTGTTGTGTATCGATCGGCATTTGTTGTGTATCGATCGACACTTGTTGTGTATCGATCGATATTGTGCAAAATTCACTTGCATCGATCGACACCGTGTGTGCATCGATCGACACCTACAGTCGCATCGATCGATTCTGTGCAAAATTCTCTTGCATCGATCGACACCTACAGTCGCATCGATCGAGTCTGTGCAAAAATTCTCTTGTATGGATCGACACCGTGTGTGCATCGATCGATTTCAGATTCTCTAAAATTTTGTATCGACCGGGTTAGGGTTTGCGAACGCCTAACATCAAACACATTGGAAAACGGTTTGAAGAACGCTCTGCGGAGGTTCAAATCAGAACGCTCTGAGGAGGTTCAAATCAGAACGCTCTGAGGAGGTTCGAATCAGAACGCTCTGAGGAGGTTCGAATCAGAACGCTCTGAAGAGGTTCGATTCAGAACGCGATTTTAGCGGTTCTAATTAGTTCGATAGCGGGTTCTAAATTACGATTTAATTTTGTATCGAAACTCTTGTGATTTAATTATTTGTCTAATTAAATCATTATTGATTAGAGGTTGTGTTTATTTCGTCTTCGCGGAATGACAAGCAATACTGAGAACAGCACCAAAAAAATTCTCGAAATTTCTCACATCCTGCGTCTTTAGACTTATACTTCTTTTCTATGGCAACCCAAAGTTCCTTTGAAGTGTTGACCGTATTGTAAACAGTGTATAACAAGTCTATCAGACGACTTAGAATCAAGCCTTTGCACAAAGACTTATACTTCTTCTAGACTTTGAAATGGTGGATTCAAAACCCATCATGGAACAAGCGGAATGCAATATCCCTTGAAGACTTGATAGTCAGGCTGCGGATTGAGTCTCGAAACCGCAAGGCAGANGTCTAAAGACGCAGGATGTGAGAAATTCGCGAAATTTAGAATCAAGCCTTTGCACAAAGACTTATACTTCTTCTAGACTTTGAAATGGTGGATTCAAAACCCATCATGGAACAAGCGGAATGCAATATCAGACTTTGAAGTGTTGACCGTATTGTAAACAGTGTATAACAAGTCTATCAGACGACTTAGAATCAAGCCTTTGCACAAAGACTTATACTTCTTCTAGACTTTGAAATGGTGGATTCAAAACCCATCATGGAACAAGCGGAATGCAATATCCCTTGAAGACTTGATAGTCAGGCTGCGGATTGAGTCTCGAAACCGCAAGGCAGATGGTATTCAGTTTGAACACATTGCTAATGGTGTTGTTCACAAGGACAATGGGAGAAGTAAAAATTCCCTGAAAGCCTCTATTAGCTTTATGAAGCGAAAGGGTGCAATGAAGTTCTTGGAAAAGTGTCACATGCGTGACAAGGTTGGTCATAAAGATAGCGCAAGTCGTAGCAAGATTGACAACCGCAAAGACAAGGGATATGTTACGGGATGACTGGTCAAAATGAATGTAATGACAGTCCTACACTAAAATATTGTAACAGATGATTCATTTGCTTATTTGGTTGAGTCTTTCAATATTTGGCATGAACGGTTAGGTCATGTGAATTATAAATCTGTACAAAGATTGATTAATTTGAACATAATTCCGAAATGCAAATCAAGTAAAGACAAATGTGAAGTATGCGTGTAGAACCTCTCGGTTTAATTCACACAGAATTGTGTGATTTAAAATTTGTTCAAACTCGAGGCAGTAAAACATATTTTGTGACTCTCATAGAAGATAATACAAAATATTGTATGTCTGTTTGCTAAGAAGCAAAGATGAAACCTTGGAAAAATTCAAGGATTATAAAATCGAGGTTGAAAACCAACTCGATAGAACTCTAAAGATAGTTCAAAGTGATAGAGGAGGCGAATATGATGGATCATTCGATGCGTTCTGTAAAGAACATGGCATTATCCATTAAACGACCGCTCCTTATTCACTTGAATCTAAGAGTTGCGGAAGAAAAATTCCGAACTCTTAGTGAGATGATGAATGCAAAGATGCATGATTCTTAGTTATCTCAAGAAATGTGGGGGGAAGCGTTGCTTACCACATAAAGTTATTGGCAATACACCATATGAACTTTGGAAAGGTATTGTACTTTCGTACAAATACCTGAAAGTGTGGGGGTGCCTAGGAAAAGTCACAGTGTCACCTCCTAAAAAGGTCATAATTGGACCTAAGACGGTGGATTGTATTTTCATCAGATATGCACACAATAGTAGTGCTTATCGGTTTCTGGTTCATAAATCAGACGTACCGGATATCCATGTGAATACAATTATGGACTCAAAGAACGTTTCTTTCTTTGAGCATGTGTTTCTGTGTAAAAATAAAAAATATGAAACGAACTCGTGAAGAAAGAGATGCAATTACCTCTGTAAATGAGGCGAGCACTTCTGGCACATTTTTAGATGATGCAGAAGAGGTTGAAGATGAACCTAGACGTAGCAAAAGATCTCATAAGGAAAAATCTTATAGGGAAGATTTCTTAATGGTCTTTCTTTTAGAGAATGAACCGAGAAATTTCATTGAAGCCATGTCTACACCAGACGCTCATTTTTTGAAGGAAGCCGTTAATAGTGAGATCGTATCCATTATGCAAAACAATACATATGAGATTACCGATCTACCACAAGGGTTCAAAGCCCTAGGGTGTAAATGGATTTTCAAAACAAAGTTGAAAACCAATGGTTCAATCGATAAGTACAAGGCTAGGCTTGTGGTGCAAAAACTCCGGCAAAAAGAAGGTCTGGATTTTTTTGACACCTATTTTCCGGTAACGAGAATAACGTCAATTCGAATACTGATCGGAATTGCAGCATTGAGACCTAGAAATCCATGAAATGGATGTGAAAACTGCATTTCTAAATGGTGATTTAGAAGAGGAGATTTATATGAAACAACCCGAATGGTTTGTTATCCCAGGGCAAGAACACAAAGTCTGTCGACTTGTGAAGTCATGGTATGGACCTAAACAAGATTTAAAATAATGACATGAAAAATCTGACAACATAATGATGTCAAATGGTTTTAGCATTAATGAATGTGATAAGTGCATATACATCAAAAGTACTCCGTACGGATACATTTTGCTCTGTTTGTACGATGATGACATGCTCATTATTGGTGGCAATAAAAACATGATCAGTCAAAATAAGAACATGCTAAGTAGCAAGTTTGATATGAAAGATATGGGACTAGCGGATGTCATTCTAGGGATTAAGATCACTAGAACTTCTGAAGGAAAAATCTTGTCTCAAGCTCATTATGCTGAAAATATACTTGATAGATTCAAAATCAACTCAAGTGGGATTGCAAAAAACTCTCGTAGACTCTAGTCTTCACCTGGCGAAAAATTTAGGTGAAGCAGTGTCACAAGTGGAGTATGCACGTGTAATCGGAAGTCTGATGTACTTAACGAATTGTACTAGACCCGATTTAGCGCACGCAATTAATGTACTGAGTCGCTACACTAGTAATCCAGGACATAAACATTGGAAAGCCATAACAAGAGTATTGGACTATGTACATCATACTAAAATTTATGAGCTGCACTATGGTAAAGAACCAGTAGTTTTGGAAGGATACAGTGATGACAACTGGATTTCCGACTCCAAAAACTCAAAATCCCCGAGTGGATATGTCTTTATGCTTTGTGGTGCAGTAGTGTCTTGGAAATCTTCCAAACAAACTTTGTTCGCCAGATCGACCATGGAATCTGAGTTCATAGCTTTAGATAAAGCTGCAGAGGAAGCAGAATGGCTTCAGAACTTTCTGGAAGATATCCCGATGTAGGAAAAACCAGTGCCAGCCTTGCGTGTACACTGCGATAGCCAGTCGGCTATCTCACGGGCACTGAGTAACCTATATAATGGTAAATCTCGTCATATAAGAAGACGACATAAGACCATTAGACAATTGATCTCAACTGGTGTACTTACGATAGATTACATCAAGTCGGCTGATAACTTAGCGGATCCGTTCATCAAAAGGTTACCGCGAGATCAAATTCTAAAATCATCAAAAGGAATGAGTTTAAAGCCTATAGACAAAGATGACGTTTGACGGACACCCCACCTATGTGACTGGAGATCCCAAGATCTAGGTTCAAAGGGAAAACAAAGTTGAACTGATTCAAAATTGAGCACTGTGAGACTATGTCTCTGCCCAGTTCCTAGGATGATAAAACAGTGCTACATGTGAATATTGAGGATAAGCGTTGGCTTTCAATGATTCCATAGCTTTACACTAGTGGAGTATGACAAGAAAGCTGATGGCAGATCACCTTGTGAGTGTGAAATGAGGGCCGTTTCTAGGAGAATGAAAGAGAAGCTATATTCTCCAAGTTCACTCAAGAAAAATCAGGAATGTTCAAGGCCAAAATGAACACAATAGAGAACTAGGTTCTACGAGAAATGAAGCTGGGTTATAGCTGTTGTCTCGGTTTACATCAAAAACTGGGTGGTTCAAGACATCATGTTCACCTCCTGGCCAAGTAAACCCGACAGTTATTAACAATGAGTGGTTCAAAGCTGAAAAATGCTACCTTCTCAGACACACTGAATTTTCGTTTATACTCTCGAAAAGTCCGTCTGTCTAGTCTGTCTAGTGAGTCTAGTAAGTCTAGTCAGTAGAGTCTTCGTATGTTTAGAATCATTTCTATTCATGTGGGGGATTGTTGGATCAATTTTTTAATAAAGCCAATGGGCTTATTAAATGGAATGAATGTGAATGAGAAATGGGCCTAAGCTTATTTGCTTAATGGTTAAAGAGTAAAGTGTTTTATCCCACATCGGAAACTTTGGGGAATTAGACCTCATTTCTCTGGCTATATATTCATGCCTCTAGTCTCATTCATAATATACAGCAAAAAACTCACTTTCACAAGCTTTTCTAAAAGCAAAAAAAGAAGAAAATTTCCAGCAATCTCTCGCTTCTTTTCAAATAAGTGTCTCGAGAGTATATCGTAGTATTTAGTTTGACAGATCCGTTATCGAGTGTTCGCGATAACGGATTCAATAGTTGTATCATGGGACTCATGAATCGAATATTATTCCGTCGCACTATGGGAGATTCTTTGAGTTAAGGAAAGAGAGTTCTCTCGCCTCCATTGTTTCGTTTTAATTTTGTTGTTTTTATATCGTTTTAAACTCGTCTTTCCTTAATGTTTATTTATATATTCGTGATTAAATCGCTATCCTGTTATTGTGTGAATTTTTGGTCCTACAGGAGCTTCTCCAATCATTTATTGTATTAGGAAAGCGAAGAACTCTCGCATAGTGATTTTTATTCTCTTTTAATTTGACATGTTTACAAATTCAATGTCAATACCTAACCAAATCAGGGATTAGAAATGATATTATGATTGTAGTATACACGATAGTTGGGGTTGTCTGCAGTCTCCATATGGCGGTCAAATTAGCATAGAAAACCTATACACATAACATGGTTAAAAGAGAATCCAATTGCAGGTTCAACAATTGAGTTTACACATATCTTGTAATAAAAGATTCAGTTATCATATCTATTTATATCTTTCATCTGAGATTTGATCAGCTCGGACATGAGGTGACATCCACTTGGATTTCACATACTCGGCTCTCCTCCATGGCGGCACATGTAGTCTTTTCTTCTGCAAGCTATGCAACAGATCCTCTTTCCTCTTGTAGATGTAAGGCAGTATTAGAGTTTATGAACAAAGAGATTGAAGAGAAAGTTTGTTAAGAAACGAAAGTTGTGAAATGAATCTTTATTTCTCGTCAAAGTCAGTCAACGACTGTTCACCTGGTTTATATACAATTACCAGACCAAGTAAACCAGATCCAATCACAAAATAATTAAACCGAAATGTCCTCTATCCTATACATTTGATAGCCTCCCTCAAGATGAAGGTGCATAAATATTATGAACACCCATCTTGCCTATGTTATCTCGGAAAGGAGCTGGATAGAGAGCCTTAGTTAACACATCCGCAAGCTGATTATCTGTGCGGACATACATGGTTTTGATGATACCAAGATCAATAGCCTCCCTGACCTTATGACAATCAAACTCGATATGTTTTATTCTCTCATGGAAAACAGAATTACTAGCAATGCTCAAAGCAGCTGTATTGTCACAATAGAGGTAAGCCGGTGGTGAGAAAGGGATGTGAAGATCTTTGAGAAGTTGACTTAACCAAATCAATTCCTTTGTAGCCAAGCACATTGCTCTATATTCTGCCTCAGCAGAACTTAAAGACACAATTTGCTGCTTCTTGGACTTCCATGAGATCAAAGAATCACCAATAAACATTGCATATCCCGTGACTGATCTTCTGGTATCGGGACATGCTCCCCAATCTGAATCTGAAAAACCACTGAGATCAAAGTTTGCATCTGTTCCATAGAACAGACCTTGTCCAATTGAACCCTTCAAGTATCTCAGAACCTTATGAATTGCTTGGAGGTGAATATCTCGTGGAGCTGAAGAGTATTGAGCTAACTTTGAAACAACAAATGTAATGCCAGGTCGAGTTATAGTCAAATACTGAAGTTTGCCCACCAATTTTCTGTAATGTTTCGTATCTTCCAGAAGACTGCCATCACTTTTAGACATCTTTTGATTAGGCTCCATTGGTATAGAAGATGGTTTGCAATCAGAGAAACCAGTGACAGCAAGCAAATCCAGAATGTATTTCCTCTGATTCAGAGAAATACCTGCAGCAGACCGGGCAATCTCTATCCCAAGGAAGAACTTAGGAGGTCCAAGATCCCTTAACTGGAAAGCTGAACTTAATTGATGTTTTAATTCAATAACTGCAGCATCATCTGTGCTTGCAATGAGAATATCATCAACATATACCAAGACCACAAGAAATGTTCCACCAGATTCCTTCACAAACAGAGTGTGATCTCCATGACACTTGTCGAAACCAAAGCTGACAAGTGTGGAAGAAAACTTGAGAAACCATTGACGAGATGCTTGCTTGAGACCATAAATTGATTTATGAAGTCTACAAACAGCTTTTGATGAAACAGATTCACCTTGAATCTCAGAATATCCTGGTGGAAGCTTCATATAGAGTTCTTCATCAAGTTCACCATTTAAGAAAGCATTCGATACATCTAACTGATGCAGGGACCAATTCAACTTTGGTGCAAGAGAAAGGATGAGCTTCACTGTAGCCATCTTTGCAACAGGTGAAAAAGTGTCGATGAAATCAATTCCTTCTTGCTGTGTATATCCTTTAGCCACCAATCTTGCTTTGTGTCGCTCTATGCTTCCATCAGCATGGTATTTTATTGTGAATACCCATTTGCATCCCACTGCAGTCTTTCCCGGAGGCAAATCACATATACTCCAAGTGCCTGTCCTTACAAATGCACCAATCTCCTTCCTACAAGCATCATTCCATACTTTGTCTTCTCTGGCTTCGGAATATTTTTGTGGAATAGGTGTATTTGTGATGAGATTAATGAAAGCACCGAAAGGCTCAGATAAGTATGAATAAGAAATATAGTTTGATATAGGATAGGGACTAGTTTTAATAGGAGTATGATTATAACAATGAAAATCCTGCAAATGGGATGGCAGTTTCCTCTGCCTATGTGATTTAAGCTCAGAAGGAACAGAAATCAAGGATGATGACTCATCAGGATGATAATGAGCATCAGAAGATGGTTGAACAAGAGGCTGATGTCCATCTGTGGTTTGTGCAGGTGAATGAAGATGAGGAAAGAAGTCCTTTGCATCATCTGGGATGTTAGATGATGCAAAAGGGAAAATATCCTCATAGAATACAACATGTCTAGAAACAGAAACTGAGTATGTCTCTATATCTAGTAGCTTATAACCTTTGTATCCAGTAGGATAGCCTAAAAATATACAAGCTCTAGCTCTAGGATCAAACTTGGTTCTAGACTTAGGGGAAGTGGAACTGCAACACAGACAGCCAAAGGCCCTAAGAGAATGATAATCTGGAATCTTAGATGTTAGTTTCTCGTAAGGAGTCTTATTATCTATGACAGGAGAAGTAGTTCTATTGATTAAAAACACTGCAGTCAAGACACAATCTCCCCAGTACTCTATCGAAAGACCAGATTGAAATAGAAGAGCCCTAGCTACATTCAACAAGTGCTGATGCTTTCTTTCTACCACAGAATTTTGTTCAGGAGTTTCAGGACATGAATGATATGATGTAATTCCCTTTTTCAAATAAAGATCAGTGAATTTAAGTTCATGTGCATTGTCAGACCTAACTGAACATACTTTAGTATCAAATTGGGTTTCAATCATTTGTATAAAGCCAGGAAACACAGTTAAAACATCAGATTTTTGTTTCAGCATGTAAACCCAAGTAGCTCGGCTAAAATCATCAACTATTGTCAAAAAATATCTAAAACCATCAACCGTAGGAACCGAGAATGGCCCCCAAGTATCTATATGAATCAATTCAAAAGGTTTCTCATGTATATGATTCATAGAAGGAAAGGATAAGTGTTTCTGCTTAGATAGATGACAAATGTGACAAAGGATGACCAAGTCGTTTATGCCATGTCACTGAATCTACTTTAAAACTAGAACAAATCGAAGTATTTGGAAAATCTGAACAAGATAGTTTGACCAAAGATTTATCGATATTCAAGACATATAAGTTGGCAACTTGACTACCTTGACCAATCATCAAATCCTGAGTAAGAGCCTGAATAAAACAAGATTCAGAAGTAAAACACACTTTAGAATCCAGAGTCTTAGTGATAACACTAACACTTAACAAGTTGAATTTGAACTCGGGAATATAAAGCACATTATGTAGAGAAAGATCATCGGTGAGTTGAATGTAACCAGTTCCCTCTATCTGAACAGTAATGGCATTTGGTAATCTAACAAAGGTATTATCTAGAGACCTATACTCTGTATATAAATTCCTATCATGTGTAACATGATGACTAGCTCCCGAATCAATGACCCAAGCTCTAAGAGACAACTCAGTTTCATGAGGTATAGAAGAGGTCAACATGTCATAGAAGGAAAAGTCGTAGAGTGAAAGGAATGTACCAGATATCTGTGAGACATGTGGTGCAGAGTTTGAAGTCGAAGCCACAACTTTCTCAGGGCATGTACTAATACTTGGAGACTGAAGTTTAGAGCTGAGGTAAGAAATCATGTGTTGAAGTTGTGCTTTGGACATGTTTTCATGTGCTACTTCAGAACCAGTATCTCCTTGATTATGAATCTGACCTGTAGCTGCCAAGTTTGTACTTCCAACTGTAGTATTCTTCTTGTTCTTTGGATGTCCAGGTGGGAAACCATGGACCTTGTAACATTTGTCAATTGTATGACCAATCCGAGAACAATGTGAACATTTGGGCTTCTGAAAATTGCCATGTGCCAAGAGAATGTTGTGTTGATCCGGGACATCAATTTGAGTTTGAAAAGCTGAGGGTGTATGCATGACTTTTGAAGCAGATCCAACAGCTCTCTGACTTTCATCCTGATCTAACATGTTATATATCTCACTCAATCCTGGTCTTGGCTTCATGTTTAGAATCTGACCTCGAATGTTATCAAAGTTGCTATTCAATCCCATGAGAAACTGAATAATCCGGCTAGTTTCAGCTTCTTCAAGCATATCTTTGACCTGATCACAATCACAATGCTTCACCATTCGAGACTTTGTGTTTGAGAGTTGCTCCCACAATGTCTTCTTTCTGGTAAAGTAAGTAGACAGATCGAGTTGTTCTTGCTTAAGAGTCATAACAGCCTGTTCCAACTGATATCTCCGTGGTAGATTATTAACCTTGAATCGAGTGAAGAGATCATTCCACATCTCTGCAGCATCCTCATAGTATAGAATACTATCATAAATCTCCTTATTCACAACATTAAGAATCCATGATTTCACCAAACTATTGCATCTACTCCAGATTTTGACACAATGCTCACTCTCAGAAGGTCTAGGTAACGAACCGTCGACAAAACTAAGCTTGTTCTTTGCATCTAAACTAATTTTCATCGCTATAAACCAACTGTTGAAGTTTGTTCCATCTAGAGTATAAGCAACTATCGATAAACCTGGATGATCGGATGAATGGAGGAAGAACGGACTATGAATGTTGTCGTATGAATCCACATTCTTCGATATCAATCCCGTACCTCCGTATGTCTCCGATCTTCGGAATGCTGTTGTTTCTCTTTCGCAGTTTCAGGTTCTTCAAACATTCCTGAGTCGCGACGAGTCTGAACAGCCGATTCTCCATCTTCAGGCGTAATGCTTCGATTCCTGAGCTTTCGTCCTTGTTTCACCATTTTTGACAGAAAAAGTTCGAGCGGAAGGATGATTGATGATAATCACGATGATTAATCGGTGAATTTGCAAAAAAAAAAAGAGAAATCGAAGGTGAAATCAACAGATTTTACCAGAGAAATGCTCTGATACCATATTAGAGTTTATGAACAAAGAGATTGAAGAGAAAGTTTGTTAAGAAACGAAAGTTGTGAAATGAATCTTTATTTCTCGTCAAAGTCAGTCAACGACTGTTCACCTGGTTTATATACAATTACCAGACCAAGTAAACCAAATCCAATCACAAAATAATTAAACCGAAATGTACTTTATCCTATACATTTGATAGGCAGAATTTGTAAAATCGACTGGTAGTACTTTGTTGCAGACACAATCTCTGATTTTGATTAGAATTCAATGTCTAGCTATAGTATTTCACCTCTGATTATCACATGTACATACTAATATTCCCCTGTTTCATTTCACAAACAGACACTATATTATTATGCTTCATAGCAATCTGTTCAAAGAGGTTTGGGAAGGACAAGGTTTGCACAAAAACCAATAACACTCTAAGACTCTCTGCCATAAACTTAAAAATGGCTTATATAGGTTTCTTCTCGTTCTCTCCTTTTGCATTTTATAACATGCACCCAAAACAGAACCAATAAATCGAGTTTTAACGGATTAGAGATTTATAGATTATACCAACTGAACAAGAAGGTGATTTCTCCTAGATAGATTTACATAGAGCCACATCATAGCAGAAGCGCAGCAAACCATTGGCCACACTTTTAAAGCATGATTCGTCTTTGCGTTTGCAATTCTTACTTGCTTCCACAATTTTTTTTAAAAAACGGCCAGCAACACTCGTACAAAGGACCAAATTCTACAAATTCAATTTGCTTATATACACTAATCTGCTTGCCCTTTATCCAACAAACTTAGGGGGTGTATTCGATCTAATATTTAGGAGGATTTGAAAAGATTTGAGTTGTATTTAGTTTTTAGATGATTTGAATGAAGTAGGAAAGTTGTTATGATTTGTTTTTAAATAACTATGAAATCTCACCTAAAACCATGAGATTTGGATATTTATTTTTTTTTAACTAAGAAACTCCACCCAAAACATCTCTAAATCACTAAAAGTCCCCTAAAACCCACTACTTAAAATATTTCCAATAACACTGGATTTGAAAGTTTATTTAGAAATCACTAGTTTAATAACATGAGATTTTAAAAGACTTTTGAAAATTCATGTTTTAATAACATATGATTTTTGATTTTAATACAAATCACTCTAAATGCTAGATTGAATACACAATCGAGAAAAATTGATGAAAAAAAGAGAGAAAAATTGATGAATCATACCTTGATTAAATTCAAAACCATACCTTGATTAACAAGCTTCACCCTTGATTAAATTCAAAACCATATTCGCCATGTAGACCGAGATGGACTCGAAATCTCCCGAGTTACCTATTGAAAACGGTTCGTCGTCGAGGAGAATTTATGCCGAAGCGTTCTTATGGAAGAATTTAGGAGTATAATTAGAGGGGATTACAATTTCACCATCGATAGTTAATAATTCCAACATAAGTTGTAAAGACAACGCGAAAACATGAAAATTGAATTCAAGGTTTTGAACTTTGAAGAGTGAATGATCGTACAGGTTTTGGAGAAATTGGAATTCCGTTTGAGAATTCCGTTCGCACTCACAATCTCTTTCCAACATATCTCGTACATTTTTTATTCGAATATTTTCGTTTATTTTAGTTTTATATTTTTAATAGGTGTTGTCTGCGGGGTAATATATTTTTTTATAAATTGGGTTTTAGGTCAAGTACTAACGAAAATAGTTTAACTTTAATTTTTAAAAAAAAATTCATGATTATGTGATTTTTGTAACTTTAAATGATAGCAACGTTTGTTATCTAACAAAAATGTAAATTGTTATAAAAACTACATGATATTGTCATATGGTGTATATTAGTATAATAGAAATATAAGTTAGTTAAGTATATATCGATGTAATCGTAATTGTAAACTTTGTTATTATGTGAATCTAGATTACTACATAACCATTTTTTATGAGTGTTAAAATGGGTTAATATGTTCTTTTAATATGCCTCAAATTATCTCACTATCTTGTATGTTTTGACAAACTAACCCGCAAAGTACAACGTTTATAAAAATATAATACTAACATGCCCGTTTATATTACCATATAATATAAATATTTACTAATTTCAAATATTTGAAATTTTAGCCTAATTGATTATGATAAAAAATAGAGTTAATTCATCCACCTAACCTTACTATATGCTTATATTACTAGACTAACCTCCAATAAGTCTACAAAACTCAACTAACCTTAATCTTTTGGTCAATGTCCATTTTATCCATATGTTGTATTATATTACGGAAATGCCATTATTTATTTATTTTTGATTTATTTTTTTTAAACAAACAAAAATAATAAAAAAATAATTTTTTTTAAAACAAATTTTTTTCTCTCTTATCTCACGACTTCTCTCTATCTCTCTCTCTCTCTCTCTCTCTCTTCTTCTTCTTCTCTCTTCTTCTCTCTCTCTCTTCTTCTTCTTCTCTCAATCACGATTCCGACGAGAGATACGGCAACAGAAACGGCGACTCCGGCGAGCCCTCTTGTCTTCTCGAAACCTCTCATCTTCTTGAATCCGGCGAGCCCTCTCATCTTCTCGGCGACTCCGGCGGCTCGAAACCGGCGTCGTTTGGTCATTCTTGAGGCGACGTGCGGAGGGGCAGCGTGAGTTCGTGGTGAAAGGAGAGAAAACCCTCGTCTCGTTTTTGGTTGATATGCGGCTTCATGAGGTATGCACACCACTTGTTCGACGAAATTCCACTAATAGTGGTAGACTTGTTTAATACGTAGTGATAGACTTGTTTAAAACGTTATGGTAAACTTGTTTAAAACGTTATGGTAGACTTATTTAAAACGTTATGGTAAACTTATTTAAAACGTTATGGTAGACTTGTTTAAAACGTCTGGTAGACTTGTTTAAAATATTCTTAACCTCTCGTCTTCTCTGGCAAGATATACTCCGAATCCGGCGTTCCAGCCTCACGGCCATTGATTCAGGCGACGAGTAGGTGAGGAATTTTTTTTTTCTCATGAGTTTTTTCATCTTCTACGGCGAGTTCCTTCCGAGGGCGACGAGATCCGGCGTCGTTTGGTCGTTCTTTAGGCGACGTACGGAGGGGCGACGCGAGTTCCAAGTGAAAGAAGAGAAAACCCTCATTTTTTTTGTTGATATACGGCTTCATGAGATATGCACACCACTTGTTCGACGAAATTTCGCTAATAGTGGTACACTTGTTTAAATCGTTTTGGTAGACTTGTTTAAATCGTTTTGGTAGACTTGTTTAATCCATTATGGTAGACTTGTTTAATCCGTTACGGTAGACTTGTTTAAAACGTTACGGTAGACTTGTTTAATATGTTCTGGTAGACTATTTTAAAACGTTCTGGTAGACTATTTTAAAACGTTCTGGTAGACTTGTTTAAAACGTTCGTAACCTCTCGTCTTCTCCGGCGAGATATACTCCGACTCCGACCCCGGCGTTCCTCACGGTCATTGATTCCGGCAACGAAATTCCGCTAATAGTGGTAGACTTGTTTAATACGTAGTGGTAGACTTATTTAAAACGTTATGGTAGACTTGTTTAACGTTCTGGTAAACTTGTTAAAACATTCTGGTAGACTTGTTTAAAATGTTCTCGTAGAATTGTTTAAAACGTTATGGCAGACTTGTTGCATTTGGTCTATTTTCAATTGATAGTGTTAAGTTGATGCTATCTCCGACAGGTTCCTGGGTTTCACGACGGCGGCCGAGTCTCCGGCGACATTTTCGTCTTTGATTCAACGTATTCTTCTACGAGTATAATTAATGGGAGATTTCGATTTGGTTGATTTGTTTTTGAATTTGTACAAATGATAATTGAATTCTAAATGATGGTATATTTATTTTTGAATTGATTATTATAAGACAGTCCACGATGATTTTCAAAGGTGTTTGACGAAATCGGTAACTTTATTTAGTTTAATATTTGCTTAGTATGTATAACCAAAATTAGTGAGATTTAAAACAAAAACACATGAAGCACATATAATTATAACTTACAAATTCTATATGGTGTTTATTATCACAATACTTGAATATACTACTTTCATACATAATATTAGCAATACCAATAGTTTGAAAGAAACGTAAACAACTCTTCATGGAACCTTAACCAAAAATACAATAAGTGTAGCAAAACCAAACACATAATCTCTCTCCTTCGCCAACGGATTTCAGTGATTTGTGAGTGCATCTCCGGCGTTGTTCCCGACCGCTCCACCGCCGTCTTCCACCAGATCTCCTTCCCGTAGCCAACGTCTTCGGCCAAGGCAACGACACGGCTAAAGGCGGCTCCCCATGCGCTAGATGAAATGAAACGTTAACCCTATAAAAAAATATTTAACAAAATAAATCTACCATCATTACAATAAATCTACCATCAAACACTAAAAATTTCTCATACTTAGCATATTTGGGTGTCTGGTTCTTTCGTAAATCTGAGATTTAGTGTAGGGCAAAAACGTCATTTTTCATTCTGGAAAAAGTCAAATGTCTACCACCAAACAATGTCTATAAATCTACCGTAAGAAAAAGTCTACCATAACATTACAAATAAATCTACCAACTGAAGGTTATCTGAGTAAATACCAAAACGATTACTAAATCTACCGCCATTATAAATAAACCTACCAAATAATTTTAAATCTACCGTCATTAATATTAAATCTACCACCATAGTTAATGAGATGTTAGACGTTTTTATATCTACCACCATAACAAACAAATCTACCATTTTTTTTAAATCTACCGTCACTAATATTAAATCTACCACCATTACAAAACAAAGTAACCAAAATTTTACACAGTTTTAAATCTACCGCTATTATATATAAATCTACCAACGCAATAAAAATCTACCGTTGGCAATACAAATCTACCGTCAAAGCAACAAATCTACCGTAACGAAAAAATAATCCACTTTGATTAAATCTACCACCACAGTAAATAAGTCTACCGTTTTGTAATATTAATCTACCACCATTATTGATAAATCTACCAAAAAAGTCAAAAGTCAATGGGTTAGTCGTAAAGTCTACAAACTCATAAACAAATCTACCATCATTGACAATATATCTACCAAAAATAAATATATCTACCGCGTCGTAAAAATAAGTCTACCAAAATAAGTCTACCAAAATTTTATAAATCTACCAACTTTCAAACAAATATACCATCCATCAAACAAATCTACTGACCAAAATTTGAGTTGACCAACATCAAACAAGTCTACCGTCAAAGGACGGTAGACTTGTTCAATCAACTTCTGCCTACGTGGCAAATGAATAGTAATGGCAGTTTTGTAATTATTTTTTTCTCAACAAAGGCCATAAGGACACGTTGGGTAATATGGATAAAATTAGGTTAGTCTAGTAATAAAAAAAATGTATGTTTAACTAATAATAATACTAGAAATAAAAGTTACTATAGTAATCCACCCTAAAAAATATTCAATAACATATTTTGTTTATCATATGTATTATTACGAGAATATTATTTAAATTTGAATATCTAAATTAAATCTAAATTATTTATTATTTTTTGTAAAGATACAATAAAAATTGATTTTTGTATTTTTGATAAGTAATCTAACATATATTTAAAGAAATCCAAACTAATTTGAATTAATATTTAAATTTTCAAAATTAAATATAAATAGAAAATAAAAATATTTTTTATTAATATTTTATTAAATTGACTTGTTTGATAACAGAAATAATTTATCCAATATAAAAATAGATTAATTTGAAGGTGTCACTATTTGAACACAAAAGTGTACCCCTTTTAATAGTATAGAGTTTTTATGTAATAATAATTTTTAGTTTAAGTAAGAACATGGCAAGGCCTCTTGCAAAAGCATTTGCGGACTATACATTGACCATCAGGAAAATCTTCGGTCAAACATACTCGCTGGCAACGACTCCTACCCAAACATACTCCTCTAAAAGTTGTGCTTATTGCTTTGCAGATTTTTTGTCCTTGAACCATCTTCATACCTATAAAATAGTATATTTTTTTGTTATTCAATAATAATTTAAATTTGTGACCATACATATAATCTGTAATGACGTAGATCTTTCTCGTTACATCAAATATCTTTTAATTGCTGCCAACGCCTAATATTTAATGTAAAGCCTAATTCGTTATAAGCAAAATTCATGAGTTCATCACAGTAATGCCATTTGAGTATTAGCTAATCTGAACTAAGAAAAGGATATCAATTTTATAGGGATACATTCATTATAAATTATGATTTTGTAAAATAAAATTATGATGTGATTTTCAATATTTTATCGAATGCTTTTTGTACTGCATAGATCCATTGCCAAATACAAAATTACGTTATATATATATATATATATATAACTACTTCATTATCATCAAATTTCAAACTAATTGTCTATGCATACAAATACTATATTTTATTAAATAAGAAAATTAGAATATAAATGTATAACATATGTTTTAGTAGATTTCATTATCACCTAATATTGCAGAAAATATATTTATATACCTGGAGCGCCAAGAAATATGATCAAGAAGAAGAGTGTAGGAATTAATTGCGTAAAGTTCTTCATTTTATCTTAGTAACTAGTTAAGCGAAAAAAAAAAAAAATAGAGAGAGCAACTAGAGATATTGATATTGGATTTAACTTGTAACAATCAGTGTGGGAAGGTTGCATTTTAAAGTAAAAATTAATAGAAAGCTTTATATTAGTGTATATTAATATAAAACTTTATATTAATATAAAACTTTATATTAATGTATATAAATATATAAAATTCATATATATATATATACATATATTATAGATATTTTACCAATTAAGTTTTATATTAATGTTTACTAGTATAAAATATGAAAATGAAAAAAAAACATGTGGAATAAAATCTGATATTTAAGAAAAATATAGGTGAAATATATATATTTGCGAGATTATGTTCTTTTTATATCTAGTGTACTTTGCACTCTAGATTACACGGAATCATAAATTAGTATGCATGAGATAAATGTTTGGAAGCACTTAAGCGATTTTTGTTTTTTTTACTAGAAAACAAATACGGGGTGTATTCAACCAAAGATTTGAAATGATTTGAGTTTTTAGATGATTTTGATGATTTTGATGATTTAGGTGAATTTAGAGAAGTTGTTATGATTTGTTATTAAAAGTCTCTGTAATCTCACTTAAAACCATGTGATTTGGATTTTTTATTTTTTTTCGATTAAATGTAAAATTTATTGATTTGTAAAAAGTGAAATATTTATAAGGTAGTTAATAAAAGAATGGAACCAGAACTATAACCAACTAAGAACCAAGTAAAACCAACTTTCAAAAACGTTTGTAAAAATGAGAATGCATTAGTCTTGTGCTGCTGGGCGAAGGTGAGTCGAGGTTGCGAACTACCTTTGCATCAGGTCGTGGAGTCTTGGCTTCGCATAGTAATCCAGAGAAGTAATACGATTCCGAATAAGCATGTCAATTGATCGAACAAGTCGAGGTACGGATTGATATCCAGATTGGTGTATTTTTGAATTTCGCTCTTTCCAAATCGAGTAGATAGTCACTTGGAACACCAGACGGATCAAGATAGTGTTGAGTCGATCCCCAGCATAAGTGATGACGCTTTGCAAGGTCATCTCACAATCTGGATCTAGAGTTTGTTGAGAAGATTACCTGCAATTTCAAACCATGATGTGAAGAAAAATGAGCAGGCAAAAAATAAGTGGTCGCGAGATTCGTTTGGTTCGCCACACAGCACGCATGCTTGGTGAGCACCCCAACGACGCATACGATCACCTGTGGATAATCATCGAGCTTTTTTCTCCACAAGTAACGATCAGATCCCTTTTTTGCTTGGGGGAGGGGCTGCGCACGGATCTGCTAAAGCAGAGGATAGAGATGTTGTATTCTCGTGCGGCGGAGCTTCCACCCGTTAGGCCCAACTGCCTCAAAAACAGTTACATTGATCGGGATCCCGAGTATGCGCGGTCCATCCATCCCTGTGATATCGATTATCCTCCCCATCGGTAGCCACTGATCGTGCCAAAAGGATACTGCTGTACCATTACCAACCTCCGCCATGATGAAAGGTGCCACAAGACTTCGAAGTTTCAAAAGTTTTCTCTATATCAAAGACCCAACGTATTTGTCCCGCGCCGTCCAGAAATTTGAATTTCTCATAAGGTTCTGCTTTGTCCAAGCCACCCAAAAGCGAACCCGACATAGTAAATAAACGCCATATGAGACCATCGCAAAAAATTTCGAGACATCTCAGAGGCATCTCAAACCAAGTCCCCCCCTCCGATTTCGGTTTACATACCTCCTCCCATGATACTTTGGCCCTTGTTGATGTGTTCGGGTTCCCCGACCATAAGAAAGCCCCACACATCCGTTATATCTCATCAAAGCAACGGAAAAGTAGCCGGAACACCGAACACCAAAAGTTTGAAATACTCGATATTACAGAGACAATAAGTTGAAGACGGCCTGCATATGAGAGTTTCTTACTTGTACAGGAGAGCATTCGAGTACGGATCTTATCGATCAGAGGAGCGTAGTCGTGTGAGGTCATGGTCTTGGTTGTGAGAGGAAGTATAAGGTAGCGAATGGGAAGAGTGTCTATAGGGATACCAAGATCTGAAGCTGCATTGAGGAGATCCTGTCGGTCTCTTCCTCCCACAAATAGAACCGATTTGGCAGAATTAATGTGAAGGCCAGATATACGTGAAAGTTCTTCGAAAACCTCAAAAGTTTCCCTAAGAGAAGATGAAGAGCCATCTGTAAAGACCAATATATCATCAACAAAACACAAATATGAAACTCGAACTTGTGTACAACGTGGATGGTTGCCAATACGACCAGATTCCACTGCCCGGTTTAACAGTCTTGAACAAACATTTTGAACCATTACAAACAGGTATGGGAACAAAGAGCATCATTGACGAATACCTCGGCAACTCATGAAAAACCTTCCAATTCACCGTTTACTGCCACAGAGAAGGAAGTTGTCGACATACACAAGTAGATCCAGTGAGTGAAGATATCCGGGAATCTAAGAGCGCAAAAAAAATTTCACAATAAATGACCATTCAACCGTATTGAATGCTTTCGAGATGTCAAATTTGATGGCGCTACGGGGCGCACTAGTTTCCTTGTGGTAGTCTTTCACAAGTTCGGTGGCCAACAAGACATTTTCAAGGAAGAGACGACCTTTGACGAACGCACTTTTGTTTGGCTCTATGAAATCCGAAAGAGTGTGCTTAAGGCAGTTTGCGAGAATCTTCTAAATGACCTTATACAACATGTTGCAGCAAGCTATTGGGCGGTAGTCTTTCATGGTGAGGGTTGTACCGTCCAGCCGTTTCGGTATGACAGCAAGGAGAGTAACATTTACTGCTTTTGGCATAAACCTGTAGAGAAAGAATGATTGAACTGCCACAATGAAATCAAGCCCAATAATGCTCCAAGCTCCAATATAGAATTCCCTCGTAAAACCATCGGGTCCCGGAGCTTTGTCAGATGGTATAGAAAATAGAGCCTTACGAATTTCCTCACTTGTGACTGGTGAGACCAGATGAGCACAACTTTCTCCAGAGCAGCGATATTCAAAAAGATCAGATATATATTTTGGAGATCTGCGGGTATGTGCGGGAGAAAGTTCATGAATCCCTTATGTCATTAAAATCCCGTATGTCATTAAAATCCCAATACTTCAAATATTTCCAATAATAGTTCGCCAAATGGACTTTTTGAAGACCACCCAAGGCTGGTGGATTGATGATGCCATCACGTGGAGGCAAGACTGCGTTGTTCGCCAGAGGAACAGCAGCGGGGTCGACAGGAGCGACACGATCATCACGTTGCTGGTCGATTGGGGGAGCAACAGCGTTGTCTGCTTCAAGTTGAGCTGCAGCTGCGGGTCATGTTTCATCAGTGAGAGAGTGGTTGTTGCATGTGTTAGCCATTTTTATGTCTTTGGCGTCTTATGGTCCTCTCGATTCTATCTATCTCTGTGTCAAGTTTGATTAGATTTTCAGGGTTTGATCTTTTAGTTATACACACCTTAAACACTAAGAGAAAGAACACGAATTAAATTGTAAAAGAAACAAAAAAGTTCGAGACTAGACTGTAGTTCAAAATCTGAAGGTGGTAAAGATGTGATCTCCGGCAACTGCGCCAAAAACTTGTTGTGGGTCAGGTTTTACCCAAGTGAACAACTGCAATGGCATATCAAACACGACAATACTTAAGGATTGAATCCACAGGGATTGGCGTAAACCTTATCACACTTCAAAAATGTAAGAATCAAATCTAGCTAGAACAAAAGAATGTCAATAATAGTATCAAAGCGAACAAAATAAAAGCAAGAAAACTAAACGGTGTAAAAGATGTGAGAGAAAGCATTAGGTCTCAGAGTTATACGCAGAGAATCAATCAATGATACGATATATGATATGCAAGGCTAATAAGGACCGTCTTAAACTTAGAACATGGATGTAAGATCTTTCCACTCTCATGGCTCCAACCTCTATCACTACAAGAAAACGGAATTTTCCGACGGCAGTTTCCGTCGGAAATCGGCCGGAAAAGGCCCTTCCGACAGGAAAAATTCTGTCGGTTCCAGCTCGTCGGAAATTGACTGAACATTCCGATGGCCCGACGTCGTCGGAAAGTTGTCATAATATTTTTGACGGATTACCGACGGCTGTATTTCCGACGGATGTTTGATCAGAACTACGCATCAGAACTTTGTCGAAAAGCTGTTGGAAATATTTCCGACAGTATTCCGACGGACATTGTTTCCGACGGATCTTTGTCAGAATATTATGTCGGCAATCCGACAACTTTCCGATGGAGTGCATTCTGACGGACCATTTCTGACAGATTTCTGATGGCAATCTATAATTTTTTTAAAATATTTTTATAATAATTATTATTTTTTAATTATATCTAATTATTTAAATAATTTATAAATATAAAATTTTATTACTTAAAAAAATTTATTAAACATAACAATTCTTAAAACATAAAATAAAATGCGTTTAAAAAACAGAAAATTTAGTTGCGAAAGAGATCGGGGAAGGCCGCCTTCATAATCTACTGCAAATCAGTGAGCTCATGACGGGTTGAGTTGTGAGCATACTGCAACTCCTCGTGTGCGGACTGCAACTCACCGACCTTTGTGTCACGGTCTTTCACCGTTTGGTTGAGTCTCGCGATTTCTTCTTTGTACTCTGAAGTATACCGAAGAACCGAGGAAGAAAAATTCCTAGGTCGGAAGTCCGCCTAACCCAGCGAATCGACCTTTGACTTGTCGAGTGGCCTACGAAAGTTTATAAAAATTATTAATGAAATTACGAAATAAAAAATAATAATAAAAAGAAATCAAAACTTACAGCGAGAACAATCTCGTTGATCTCTTTCTAGGGTAACTCCTGACGAGTTGAGTTTGAGGACGAGGATCCGTCAAGAGTGAGCTGCGACATCGAAACTTCACGTTCCGGCTTCTTCTTCTTGCAGCTCTCAACAACTTCACGGACCCCCAAGTCCTGGATCACACCAGTTTTTTTGTTGGTGTGCCTCTTCTTCATGAATTACAGGTAATCGGGAGCGGCACGGGTTTCTTTTGCCTATCAAAAAAGTTAAGTAAAATAAAAATTAAAATAATGAAAATAGTAATTAAAAATTGAAATTAAACTTACAATTTCCATCGCTTCGCGTTCAACCGTCTTTGCGCCCCCGTTGTGAATATAGGTCCCCTTCCCTCCTCGCTCACTCTTTCGGTTCTTCGAGTTTTTTTTGGAGAGCGTCTTTGTCCCCGGCTTATTCCAGTAATCGCAAAAGCCCTTCCAGACGTTGTCCTCAAGGTCCTTCGACTTGTCTTTTATCTGCACTCACTTCTGCTTCCACTCGTACATGAGCTTTGAGTATTAAAGCACGACATACCGATCGAAAGTGTTAATAACTTTCCTCATATGCGTATGGTGCCACGTGAACTCTTGCTACGAAGAAAAAAACACATAATGTTACTTTTCAATCTTAACAAAATGAACTAAAAAAAAAAATCAAAAAATTACATACCGCGAATGTCCGATGCCACAAATCCTTCTCGTCGGTAGACATGTCCGAGTACTTCTTGTACGGTTTGTCCAACATGTTGTGGAGCATCCGCAATATCGCCTTTGTGATCTCAGGCGACAACTTAAACATGAAAACATTATAAAAACAAGAAATTAGTACGTTAAGATTCAAAAATAAATTGAAATAATAAACAATAATTCACTTACCAACTCCCATCCTCTAACTTCGGGTCGAGACGGACGCAATGCTCCCGGTTGGGCTGCTGGACAAGATCATTGATCCTAATCCGTGTCCGAACAGTGGATTGCTCGGACTCCGGGACTTGAGTACCCGAGCTCGATCCGCCAGGAGTCGTAGCCTGAAAACCCCGAGAACGGTGTCCTTGGGAGCCGCCGCCCAAACGTAGAGAGTCCTCGTTATTCCTGCGGGAAAAACATAAAATCGTTAGTACATTGAATTTTAAAATTCCAAATATTTTTAAAAAAATCCGAAAATTTCTATAACTTCCGAAAATTCAAAAATTCCCAAAAAATTCAAAATATTTTGAAAATTTTCTATAACTTCTGAAAATTCAAAAATGCCAGAAGAATTCAAAAACTTTCCGACAATTCAAAAAAAAAAAAAAAAAATCATAAAATTTTCAAGTCATAAAAATTTCAAATTTTTCATATAAATTATTCAAAAATTATAAAATTTCAAAACTTTCATAAAAATTCTTAAAATTTCATAATTATCAAAATAAATACCTAAAATTAAACTAAAATTTTGTAATATGTTTTTATTGTAAAAATTAAGAAAAAAACGTTTTATAAAAAATCTAAAAACGTTTTTATCAAAATGAAAAATTTATACAAACATTTTTAATTAGTACAAAATCCTGAAAAATTCAATTATAATTTTCTAAAAACATAAAAATCATTTTTAGCATAATAAAAACGTTAAAATTTCAAAAAAAAAAAATTCTAGATCTAACAATTCTAAATCTAACAATTCTAATCTCATAAACCCTAACAAATTTCATTCCACCTAACAAATACACAACAAATCTCAATACAATCTAAAAAACTAACCACCTAAATCATCCTAAATCCAAAATAACAATACATAAGGAAGAGAGAGAGATTTGAGGGACTTACATGTTGGGATCCATAGGATTGAGATATTTGAGGGATTAAGAGGAGAGAGTTGAGAAGAAATTGCAAGAACAAGAGGAGAGAGAATCGATCGGAAGAGAGAGAGAGAAATGAGAGAAATAAGACACACCGTCTAGATTCATGATATATATATATCGATTTTCGATGGCTAAATCCGTCGGTTCTTGAAAACAATTTCGTTTAGGCGGTCAATCTTTCCGCGGTCTCGAAATAACCAAACTCCGTCGGAAATTTCTGACGGAATTGGAAATATACGGTATATTCCATGCATGTGTTTCCATTGGCCAGTCAATCGACACGTGTCGAAGGACCCATATCCGTAGGAATTCTGTCAAAAATTTCCGACGGATTTAGGGTATATTTGGGGTTTAGGGTATGGTGATATGATTTAACAATCCATAATCTACATGTTTCATCCAAAAAAATTGTAAGTTCATTAATGTTAAAGATTTTGTATGAGTTTATAACTTTTACAACATAAAACCTATACATTTCACATAACATAAACTATACCTTATACTATAACTTATACTAACACTTCCATCAAATATATAAATGGGTTAATTGAGTGTATATGGTCAGTTGACCAAAAAATTAGATAAATATTAGTAACTTTTTGTAAATTAAGTAATTAAGAAAGAGAAAAAATCATTAAACCTAAAATATCCTTTGTACTTTTTAATATTTACAGAAATGCCATTGGTCTCAAACTCATTTTATGATAGAAGAATCCGGCGACACTGTTCATCAAACGGCTGGAGGTACTATTCATCAAAATTCGACGATCACTGTTCATTACCAGAAAACACATATTGTTAGTATCGTTAACATTGTCATGTTAAACCAGTTATCATTGTTAGCATCGTTAACATATAGTTAGCATCGTTAACATTATCATGTTAAACCAATTATCATTGTTAGCATCGTTAACATATATTTAGTATCGCTAACATTGTCATGTTAAACCAGTTATCATGTTCATTTTTATGAAATTATCATGTTAATCCAGTTAACATCGTCGGTGTTATCGTCGGCGACGCCGGTGTTATCGTCCCCTGATATGCTCAATTTAATACCCTAAAAAGTACTAAAGCAGTTGCTGCAGTAAATCAAGGGGTCGAACACAAGAACTCAAGAATCACACAATAAATTCTATAGATCAGAAACAAGCTAAACCAGATGATGTAATTGAAAACAGGATTGCAGGTAAAACGTTTGTAAATTCAATAGGGGAAACGTAGGCTTAGGGTAATTCTCAGGAGATCGATGAATGCAGCTAAATTAACTAACAGGATTCGGATTTAGCACTGTTCTAGAACTCAAATCACTAAAATATAATTAACCAACTCTCGTCGCGAAAACTATCTAAATCTAGATCCTAGGAATTCCAAATCTCTTTGCGAATCCTAAATTCTAAATCAGCTTTAA
>PKML01036239.1:64389-87582 GCA_002933935.1 Eutrema yunnanense
ATCCACATAACTAATATCATCCAAATAATAAATATCTAGTATAAGTACATATTTTACAATGCAAAACGCTTTATAACTACTCCAAATCCGATGGTGAGTAATCAGATTCCGCTGAATAGGATGTTTCTCCAAATTCGTCAATTTCTTCCTCAGAATCCTCAATTACCCGATCGTCCGCATGTACGGTGAAATCAACAACAAGGTCGACCTCAAGGGAATGCTCGATCGAACCTAAACCTACAGAGCTTTGCTGGAGGGGTTAATGATTGGACATCCCATGAACCATACCTCTCGGGTTTATCGATGTGACTGTAATCCATGGGTCTTGCTTGTTTGTCACTCGAGTATAGGGAATATAGCATACCTACACCATGTAATAAAGTCATATAAAAATTAAGCCACGGGAATGCAAAAATACTAATAAATAAACGTAAAAGAATAAAATGTTGTCGAAACATTCTTCTCAATGTGCATGACATCTAGATTATGCCTCAAAAGATGGTCTTTCCAATGAGGCAAATCCCATAAAATACTCCTCTGGTGCCAATTATGTAAGTTTCCACAACCATCAACAGGATGATGCCCGTTACCACCACAATCAACGGTCCTCTCTGCACCAAAATCTCTGAACTGAGTCAATAAATATTGTCCATCTAACTCAGGAGGTGGACCATCAAACACCTCCATCAAATACTCGACGGTTCATCCTAAACAATGTGGTGCTCCGACGATAAGGATGATCGCTTGGTAGGAATTGTCTATGACAACCAAACCAAGACGTTTTGCGTCCGCGTTTCAATTGGAACGCATATGTGTTATCTTGACAGTAAGGGCACGATAACCTTTCATGCGTTGTCCACCCGGATAACATGCCATATGCTGTAAAATTGCTAATGGTCCACATAAGTACCGACCGCATGACGAAATTATGCTGACAAGAAATATTAAAAGCCTCAACACCATTCTCCCATAACATTTGCAGCTCATAAATGAATGGCTGCAAAAACATATCGAGTGATCTCTTTGGATGCGCTGGCCTAGGAACGAGAATGCTAAAGAACAAGAACTCTCGTCTCATGCACAAAGATGACGATAAATTGTAAGGGGTTACAATTACTGGCCACAAAGAATATTGTCTATCATGCTTCCAAAATGGGTTGAAACCATCGGTATATAATCCAAGGTATACGTTCCTCGCCTCATACGCAAATATGGGATACATTGATTGAAAATATTTCCATGCTTATGCATCTGAGGGATGAGCAATTTCTCCATCCGTTGTATGCTCTGCATGCCATCTCATTGCTCCCGTTATGCGCTCTGATTGATATAACATTTTCAATCTCTCTGTTAACGGCAAATACCATATCCGTTTATATAGGACTGACACTCTTCCACCTGTTTTCTTATACTGAGGTTTGCGACAAAAACGGCATGTCAAACGGTATGCATTCTCTCTCCAGTAGAGCATACAGTTGTCAATGCATACATCTATCATTTGATACGACAATCCTAGACCATCAACAAGTTTATGTATCTTATAGTATGATGCCGGTGCAAGATTATTTTCTGGCAAAATGTCTTTCACAAAATCTGCCATTGCATCCACACACTCCTCACTCAAATTGAAATACGTCTTTATACCCATCATCCTAGTTGCAGCCGATAAAGGGAATGTCCACCTCTACACCCATCATATAACGGATGTTTAGCAGCGTCTAACATATCAAAGAATCTTCGAGCTTCTAAATTAGGTTCTTCTCCTCTATCTCCATACTCAGCAACCGATGGTACTACAAGAAAACACCCGGATTTCCGACGGGTTTAAAACCGTCGGAAATTTCCTACGGAATACCGAGGGCATTCCGAGGGATTAATTTCCCTCCGAAATCCGTCGGAATTTTCCGACGGATTATAGCCGTCGGAAATCCCTCGGAAATTTCTGACGGATTTCCGAGGGAATATCAACGGCCGTTCCGAGGGATTTCCGACGGGCTATAATCCGTCGGAAATTTCTAAGGGATTTTCGAGGGAAATTAATCCCTCGGAACGGCCGTCGGAAATCCCTCGGGAAATTTCCCCGCCTAAAACTTGCCCGGTATATGTTTTAGCCGGGGGAATAAAATTTCCTCGGCTAAAACCATAATCCGTCGGAAATTTCCGAGGGATTTTTGACGGATTTCCCATAAACTGTAAATCCCCCTCGCCTAAAACCGTAAATTCCCCCGGCTAAAACCGTAAATCTCCCTCGCCTAAAACCGTAAATCCCCCCGGCTAAAACCGTAAATCCCCTTGGCTAAAACTGTAAATCCCCTCGGCTAAATCCGTAAATACCCTCGGCTAAAACCGTAAATCCCTCCGGCTAAATCCGTAAACCCCCTCGGCTAAATCTGTAAATCCCCTCGGCTAAAACCGTAAATCCCCTCGACTAAAACCGTAAATCCCCCCGGTTAAATCAGTAAATCCCCCTCGCCTAAAACTGTAAATCCCCCCGGCTAAAACCGTAAATTCCCTCGGCTAAAACCGTAAATCTCCTCGGCTAAATCCGTAAATCCCCTCGGCTAAAACCGTAAATCCCCTCAGCTAAATCCGTAAATCCCCTCGGCTAAATCCGTAAATTCCCTCGGCTAAAACCGTAAATCCCTCCGGCTAAATCCTTAAATCCCCTCGGCTAAAACCGTAAATCCCCCCTGCTAAAACCGTAAATCTCCTCGGCTAAAACCGTAAATCCCCTTGGCTAAATCCGTAAATCCCCTCGGCTAAATCTGTAAATCCCCTCGGCAAAAACGTTAACCCCCTGCTAAAATAGTTAATCCCCGGGCAAGTTTTAGGCGAGGCATTCGAAAATGTCTCGGCTAAAACTGAAAATCCTTAAATCCGTCAGAAATCCCTCGAAAATATCCGACGGATTTCCGACAGATTTAAGGATTTAAGGAATCAGTTTTAGCCGAGGCATTCGAAAATGTCTCAGCTAAAACTGAAAATCCTTAAATCCGTCGGAAATCCCTTGGAAATTTCCGTCTGCACCACCAATCTACAGATCTAGTCGGATGACCGCCTTTCCTTTTGATTTAGTTTGGGATCTCATCATGAAACTTATAAAAAAATTGAGCTATCTGTCAAGTGGAAGTAGTTTCAGGTCATTCCCATCAGTATTTAAAGAAATGCGTTTGATTTACTGAATACATGTCATTACCGAAAAATGCAGCTATACTCCGAAGCAGCTGAAAGATCATGTGAGATGGAATACTTTCCCTTCCCAGTTTAATCCGAAATTCAGTCACAAGATAAAAAATTGAGTTAGCTTCACTTGAGAATTGGATTCATCTCATTCCGAGCCATGGTTAAAGACCTATGGTCGAATTAGTGAAGACATGATTAGAAATCCGTCGGAAATCCCTCGGAAATTTCCTAGGGATTTCCGACGGATATTTAAAGATCTAGTCGGATGACTGCCTTTCCTTTTGATTTAGCTTGGGATCTCTTCATGAAACTTATAATAAATTGAGCTATCTGTCAAGTGGAAGTGGTTTCAGGTCATTCCCATCAGTATTTAAAGAAATGCGTTTGATTTGCTGAAGACATGTCATTACCGGAAAATGCAGCTACAATCCGAAGCGGCTGAAAGATCATGTGAGATGGAATCCTTTCCCTGCCCAGTTTAATCTGAAATTTAGTCACAAGATATAAAATTGAGTTAGCTTCACTTGAGAATTGGATTCATCTCATTCCGAGACATGGTTAAAGACCTATGGTCGAATTAGTGAAGACATGATTAAAAATCCGTTGGAAATCCCTCGGAAATATCCGAGGGATTTCCGACGGATATTTAAAGATCTAGTCGGATGACCGCCTTGCCTTTTGATTTAGCTTGGGATCGCTTCATGAAACGTATAAGAAATTGAGCTATCTATCAAGAGGAAGTGGTTTCAGGTCATTCCCATCAGTATTTAAAGAAATGCGTTTGATTTACTGAAGACATGTCATTACTGGAAAATGCAGCTACAATCCGAAGCGGCTGAAAGATCATGTGAGATGGAATCCTTTCCCTACTCAGTTTAATCTGAAATTCAGTCACAAGATAGAAAATTGAGTTAGCTTCACTTGAGAATTGGATTCATCTCATTCCGAGCCATGGTTAAAGACCTATGGTCGAATTAGTGAAGACATGATTAAAAATCCGTCGGAAATCCCTCGGAAATTTCTGAGGGATTTCCGACGGATATTTAAAGATCTAGTCGGATGACCGCCTTTCCTTTTGATTTAGCTTGGGATCTCTTCATGAAACTTATAAGAAATTGAGCTATCTGTCAAGTGGAAGTTGTTTCAGGTCATTCCAATCAGTATTTAAAGAAATGCGTTTGATTTACTGAAGACATGTCATTACCGGACAATTTTTAGCCGAGACAATTTCCGAACCCCGCCTAAAACCCGAAACCTATTTTTCTTCCCGGGAATTATATATAAATACTAAAGTGTCCCAAAAAGTTTTTTTATATTTATTATTCCTTTAAAAATTTTAAATATTTTTAACACTTAGCATTTTCGTGTGAAAAACATGGAAAATTCAGTCGGATACGACCAATTTTGGTTTTAGCCGAGACATTTACAAAACCTCGTCCAAAACTTGAAAATGTATCGGCTAAAACTAAAACTGGGCATATCCGTCGGAAATCCGTCGGAAATTTCCGAGGGATTTCCGACGGATATGCCCAGTTTTGGTTTTAGCCGAGACATTTTCGAAACCTCAAAATATACGTATCCGTCAGAAATTTCCGAGGGATTTCCGACGGATACGTATATTTTGATGTTTATACTTAGCATTTATCGAGTTTGAAACAATACAATATCATAGGCCGTCGGAAATTCATCGGAAATTTCCGAGGGATTTCCGACGATTTAGGGTATTAAACATCAAATTTGCAAGATTTTGAACACACTTGTTCTTCATATATGTAGAAGTAACAAATCTAAACTACTTTCTGTGAAATGTTTTTAAGAATCAAACGTTTCAAACTTTTTAATTGAAACCGAAGCAATCCCGTACATGTCCTTAGATGTTCTATGTGTTTTTATGAATGCTTGATATCATTCATCGATCGATTTTTATAAAATCCTAAATAACTTGTTTTGATTGGTTTTTAAAAGTTTTTCTTGTAAGTATTGAATAGTAATGGTTATTAAACATTAAAATTTATCAAATTTTCCATTTTTAAGCCCTAAACCCTAAACCCGTCGGAAATTGCAGCTGATTTCCGACGGATTTATTAATTTTTGCCCGGGAAATTGATCCGCGTAACGAAATCCATCGAAAATTGAGGCGGTTAAATTTTTACAATTTCCGACGGGAAACCGACGGTGAGGTCCGTCGGAAACGACGGTAATTAATTATATCGATCGATTTCTTCTTCTTCTCTTTCATTCGTTTCTCTCTTCTCTCTTCTTCTTCTTCTCTTTCATTCTCTTCTCTCTTCTTCTCTCTCAACAGTAAATCTTCTTCTCTCCTTTCTCTTCTTTCTCTCTTCTTCTTCTCTCTTTCTCTCCGATCTCTCTTCTTCACTCTTCTTCACTCTTCTTCTTCTTCCACCTCTCCTCCGCCGCCGCCGCCGCCCCCGCCGGAGATTTTTTCCCCTCTCCTCCGCCGCCGTTCAACCTCCTCTTCCACTATGTAAGAAACCCTAAATTCTTTGTGTATATAGATGTGTATTTAGATTATTTTTTGGATTTGTTTTTTTTTAGATTTAGATTGATTTGTGGAATTAGATTTAGGTTTATTTGTGGATTTTCGTTTTGTGTAGTGTTAGATTGTTGCATGTAGATTTAGATTAGGTTGTTAGCTTAGGTTATTGTAAATAAAGTTTTTAAAAAGTTTTTGATAATTATATATATAAAAAAGGTTTTTCAAATTTTATTTATATGAAAAGTATATTTGAAATACGTTTTAAAATTTATATTTATGAAAAATTGTTTTTTATATATATATGTATTTTTAAAAACGTTTTTACATAATTTATATATATGAAAAACGTTTTTACAAAATTTATATATATAAAAATGATTTGTAAAATTTATATATGTGAATAAAAAACGTTTTTTGTATATATGTATTTTATAAAACGTTTTTTAAAAAATTTATATATATGAAAAACATTTTTGTTATATATATGTATTTTTTGAAAATATATTTATAAATAGAATTTTATAAAACGTTTTTGTAAAATATTTTTAATAAATAAATTTTGGAAAAAAGTTTTCAATACATATATATTGTAAAAACGTTTTTCTTAAATTTATTTTATAAAAACTTTTTTACAAATTTTTATATATGTATTTATTTTTTAAAAACTTTTTTACAATTTTTTATATATGTATATAAGTATTTTATATGTGTTTTTAATGTATTTATTTTATGTATTTTTTTAAATGTATTGATTTTTTTACAAAATTTTTATGATTATTTTGATATTTTTTTAAATGATTCGGTTTTTATTGTTGTAGGTCTTACGGGCAATTCGCTAGTGACCGTGCCGGCGGTTCGAGGCAAGGAGGGTGCACACCAACAAGAAGACGGGCCAAATTCAAGATCCAGAAGTTAGGGAGGTCGTCGAAACCGTGAAGAGGGCGAAGGTCACAATATTGGAGGACAAGCAAACGAAGTGGGCGGATTTCTTCAAGACGAAGTTCCCGGACATGCCGCCGGATCTCTTTTGATTATGTTTTTTTTATGTAATTTCAACTTTCTAAGACTTTTAAATATTTATGTTTTGTAAGATTTTATTTATATAATTAATTTTCGTTTTTAAAAATCATTTAATTTATTTAATTTAATTAATATATAATTTAATAAATATTAATTATATATAATAAATATTAAAAAAATTACAAATTTATCATTACCGTCGGAAATCTCTCGGAAATTTCCGACGGATTTCCGACGGCTTGAGAATCCACTCCGTCGGAAATCCGTCGGAATATCCCTCGGATAATCGTCGGAATTATTCCCGACGGACAAGTCGTCGGAAATCCGTTGGAAATTCACCGACGGAATATCCCTCGGATAATCGTCGGAATTATTCCCGACGGACAAGTCGTCGGAAATTCACCGACGGAATATCCCTCGGATTATCGTCGGAATTATTTCCGACCGACAAGTCATCGTAAATCCGTCTGTAAATTGGCCGTCGGAAATTTTCGATGGATTTTCTTTTCCGACGAGATAGAACCGACGGCCAAAATCCATCGGAAACCCGTCGGAAATTGCCGTTTCTGACGGAATACCGACGGATTTTGCCGTCGGTTCTAGCGTGTTTTCTTGTAGTATACTTTCACGAAATGGCATCGTTCACCATCTGAACATGACCTACAATTTCTACTTCCATTGCAGGTTCTTCTAAGCTAGCGATATCCCCAATGTACTGTTCACTAGTACTAGCATAATCCACAATTGTATCATTTTCTCCATGATAATACCAAATCTTGTAACCCGGCACAAACTCATTACAATACAGGTGTGACCATACTTCATCTATCACGATAAATCTACGATTCTGACAATTGGTACAAGGACACTAGATTTTACCTTCTTCTTTTTTTGCTTTCTTTTGCATACCCGCAAATACCATGAATTCCTGCATACCTTGTTTGTATTCCTCCGTAATTAGGCCCATCTCAAGAATTTGATGAGACTGGTCCATCCATGATCGAAAATAATTATAAGGATTTGAAGAAAACATTTTGGTAAGGAATTGTAGATGAGAGTATTTTTTTATTTGTAATTGTACTGAATGAGAAGGGGTGGAGACGTTTTTATAGGAAAATTGTGCGCGATTTCCGACGGCAATCCGACAATATTCAAACGGCTACAACATACGTCTTAAACCCGTCAAAAATACGTCGGAAATATACCGACATACACATGTCGTCGGAAAGCCGTCGGAAGTATCCGACGGATTACCGACTGGTACTACTTCTCGACGGAATTCCGACGGATGTTAATGTCGTCTGAATTCCGTCAAAAATTATCGACGGAATTAAGTCTGTCGGAAATGACCATGTTTTCTTGTATTGTATGTCTGATTGACCTATTATGTCAACTTTTGGAAGCTATTAGAATCGTCAAACAAGCATAAGTCTGCTCAAGTTCCAATTGTTCATTAAACTACATAGGACGACTTTTGGAATCCTATGACGCTTAAGTCATCAAATACTAGTTCCGGTTAAAGATTCATCACTTTTGTGGTTCTAATTACCTATGATCATATCACTAGATGTACGGTAAAGCAATCATCATAATTGAACAAGCAAAGATGAAGAATTATACAAATATCCCTCTATTATCATCAAAATCGATATCAGATCATGAAACTTGAATCTCTTTTACCTAACTAAGAAATCTACTCAAAACTCATGGAAGCAAACAACAAGCAAGAGATAAGAGAAGACATCTTTATTGAAACAAAATAGAAAATAAAAGACAAGAGTTCAGAAAACTTCTCTATCGAAGAACAGAGAAGAGATCTTATCTCTTGGAAGCTCTCTACGAAAATTACAAGTATGATCGAATTCTAGGGTCACTCCCTGTCTAAGAGGCTAAACATATGTATTTCTAGTGTTAAGAATAAACTCTAGATCGAAATATTAAAACCCTAAAAGAAAAAAGGAAAAAACCTGACAAAAAAGGAAAATAGCGAAAACTGCTCAAACACAGCTCGTGCGTATCGATCATATAGGGAGTGCGTGTGTTCGATATGGTATGATCGATATGCTCTCTTGAGGCTTCAATTCCTTAAGTCTTCGAGGTCTTGTATCGATCGTACGATCGATATGCATATGGTCGATACACTCTGGTTGATGTGCATTACTGATATGCTTAAACAGTTTTCACAAAAATCGTTGTATCTTCCAAACTATTGTCCAAATGACTTGAGCTAAATCCAATTATGGGAATGCATTCTTCCAAAGCCAAACTTTTGATGCGTCTGCATTGCTCTGCATTGCAAGATTAAGCACATTTGTCTCATTTGGCTTTATTTTCTTCATTTGACCTTATTTAGAGTTAAAACTCTATAAATACACTAAACATACCTTTTAGACCATAAAACCATTAGAAAACGATATAAAAACCATAGAAAAAAATGATCTATATCGGTAAACGATAAGCTAATTTCAACCTAAGAATGTCTTCATCCATCCCTAGTTGATGTTGGATTTTTCTCAAATGAGTTATTCGAAGGTGCAGCGACTGGTACAGCTCTACTCGCCTGTCCTAGTAAGCAAGGAGCGCGAGGAATGCGAGAGGGATCCAGATTGAATGGAGAACCTGACTGCCGTCTGCTATGAGCAACATTTGAGTTGAAGGTTCACCATTCAACCCGTTTTCACTCTCAGAATCTAATATTTCCACCATGACCAAGGTACTTTGGGGGTCGTTAGGTGTTAACATCAGATTGGTTAACCTAAACCATGAGTCTTAGGGTTTGAGGCGGAAAATGACATTTAAACCCAAAAATAAAAAAAAGACATGGAAGGAGACGCATAGCAAGCTTACCCGCACTTTAATAGCAATTGGTCGCCACAGTAAAAAAATGAGTTGATTTGTAATGAAAGTCAGTCGAATGGCAACACACAAAACTGTGCTTACAAACACAACGAGCAACTGTTGAAAAGAGAGGGATGATTTAAATTGCAGAAAGGTAAAAGTAAGTTAAAGAACAGAGAAGAAATGTCAAAGGTAGAGTTGAAAGCAAGATAAAAAAAATGGTGGATTCACCTGGAGTAAATGATAAAGGCGTCGCTGGAAATGGAGGAGAAGGAAGACAGCAGACTCTCTCATTAGTTGCTAGCCGACAACAAAAGAAAAAAAATATTTGGGCCAGCCACTCCAAAGCACTATGGGCACATAACGATTAACGAAACCAAAAAATAATTCTAGGTATTGTCCTTCTCTTATTCCTTGTCATAAATCATAATACCACATTCCACACGTATGATGGTCCGCCTCTTGTTTCTTGTCGTGATTATTACAACTAATAAACGTGAAAGCTACAAAATACTTTATTATATATATAAGGATAGGTCCACGTGATCAAAGGTTATGAGCACTCTTGTCCACAAAACAACGTCCAGTGGACAATCGAGGAAAGGTAAGCGTTATTAAAATTCGTACTAAAATAGCACTGTTTTTACTACTCTTCAAATTCTCATAACGAAACTAAAGAGTGGAGGGCTAGTTGTTGGAAATAATTTTACCATTAGGCCAACCCTATTGCGGCCCACGTTATGCCGATGAATGCGAGTTACAGATTGGCTTATATTGCATATGGGCACAGATGATCAAAAACCTATTCCCACATGGATTAGGGTTTAAGACAATTAGCACCGACTCTGGAAGAACTATTCCCAAGTGGATTAAGGTTTACGCGGGAATTAGGATCAATGAAGTAATCCCTTATAAATAGATGGAAAGTTAACCTAGGAGAGAGGCCATCGAAAACTAAGAGCAATCCTAGAAACTAAGGCATCAACAACAACCGAGTTTCTAGCAGCGATGATAGCTTAGAGATTCATAGTGTCTTAATTCTTGCTTGTTATTAAGATCCGTATATTAATAAAGATATATTTTTGCCTCCACGTTTTCCGTAGTTTTTCCAACGAATCGCACACTTTTTACCCAAACAGTCGCCAGTAGGAACATGATCTAAGCATGTTGTACGCTCAGAATATCCACTTGCAGTAACAGTATTCAGACCCGGTGATGTAAGAGGAAGTGAAGCAGAAAGAGGTGGGAAATCTGCCTCAGTGAACATGTCAAATAAAGTTGTCTCAAATGTAGAAATTGCAGGGATGACTAGAGAGTGTACTGGTGTTGAAAGACTAATACCAGCTACATCATTGTGGCTGGTGTCTGATGCAGTTGGAACAAAAGGAAGAAGGCTCTTTGTCCATGCGTTATATAAAATTGTTCCAAGAGGTTGACTTAAGAGAGAGATAAGTTTCATGGAATGAGAAAGCCTATTCATCAAATAGGACATGTATGCTGATATAAACTCTTCCGGGTTGGCGGATACATGCATTTATAGCCCTTGTACTTGGTATTATAGCCAAGAAACAGACACTTAAGTGATCTTGGATCAAATTTAGTGGCTGCATAGTCTCGTAAGGTGGGATAGCATGCACAACCGAATGCTCTAAGAGGTGTGTAGTCTGGAGCATGACCATTTAGTCTGTGATAGAGAGACTCGGAAGACGCTAATGTTGTAGTGGGAAAGAGATTGATCAGAAAAATTGTTGTGAAAAGAGCTTCAACCCAATACTTATGTGGTAATATGTTTTCAAACATCATAGAAAAACTCAATTCAACAAGATGTCTATGTTTTCTTTCTGCTAATCCATTCTGTTGTGGTCTGTGGTCTGTGAGGACTAGGGCTGTCAAATGGTTGGGTTGACCATGGGCGTGGCCCAGTTAGCATGTTATTGGTCGGACAAAATTAAAGCCCAAAATAAAATGGTCATATTGGACTACGTCCAAGCTAACCCACGATCAAAAGCGGGTTGACTCGCGGTCAAATTGGTCACGCCCAAGGGTTTTCTCTTCACTCGTTTCTCTCTTTCTCTATTGTTGCGACTCCTTCTTCTTCCTCTCTCCTTCACCTCTCTCTCTCCAGCGACTCCTTCTTCTTCGTCTCTCCTTCACCTCTCTCTCTCCGGTGAATCAGGTAAAGTTTTCTTCTTCTAGATTTTTGTTTTTGTTCCCTTTTTCAAGTTTTCTGGACTATTAAGAGAGTTTAGGTTCTTATGGGTTTTTGTATAACAATGTAGATTTCAAGTTTTCGATTTGGATTGATTCTCTATAATGCATATGATGTTATTGCTTACTCATCATCTATGATTTGTTGGTATTGTGGACTTCGTTCTTCTGTTAGGTTTGAACATGGTTTATGATTTGATTGGGCTCAAAGATTTGGTTTACTGCGTGGAGGAATTAGCATTTTCTTAACCTGATTTCGAATTTTTAGGTCTCGTCATCATTCTAGAGAAGTAAGTTATGTGATTTAACTTGTCTTGCATTTGGATTTACCATTAATTGCATCTGGGGTGATTTGTGAAAAATCACAAGAATATCAAATCCTCTGTGTTTCTTTATTACAAATTGCATACATCCAAGTAGTTACAATTTACAACACAGCTCCAAGGATTCCTCAAGTTAGTTATGTGATTTTTCCTCCTCATTAAGCTACTGTATTTTGTCTAAACAAGCTTTTCTTCATGGTTCATCTTTTTTTTTTTTTTTTTTTTTTTGGTAAAATGGTTCATCTTTGTTTGTGGGCCCTAAATAATATTTTTGTGTGGAATTGTTTCATATTACAATTAGGAGACTATATTATGTGAGATGAGTTACTGATTTGCTTCACATGTGTCTTATGTCGTAGGAGCAGGGAAAGAAGTTGTGATCACCTTTTACCACGTCTCCGAAGAAGACATTGCAGTTATCTTTTGCAAGTGAAGACTTTACCGTAAAGGTATTTTTCATAACAGAAATTCATATGTATAACAGAGTTTATAGCAGTATATAAGAGGTTGAGTTGGGTCTTGTCTTGTGTCTGGTTTGTGTCTTCTTATACTCTGTGTCTGGTTTGTTTATAACCTTCTTATGCTTTGTATCTTCTTTTTTTGTTGTTTCAGAAAAATGGAAGTTTAAGGTATGCTTTGATAATGATGTAAATGAAAATTTTTGCTCTTGCGGAATGAAAGTTTTTTGGATCTGTAATACTTGATTCAGGTATCCCCTGGTAACATATAACCCTGTAGTTTAGATAAATAACGTCAAGTCCAAGGCTACAGCAAACCCTAGATGGCGAAGAGTGGTTCTGAAAATCAGTGGTGCAGTCCTAATAACATTGATCCGAAGGTTTCTTACAGAATTCATAATCTTGTATTGTTGTATTTTGCACTATCTGGATCAGGCAATAAACCCATAAATTTTTGTAGTAAAAGGTCCTTTATATTACGACAGGTCTTTTTTTATGACATAAAAAGATTAGAATATTTTGTTTTTCCATAACTTAAAAGCCCACAAACTTGTTTTTGTCCAAAATTTTGTTCTTGATCTTTGTCCAATTGGTTTTGGTCACTTTTGGTCTTGATCACTTTTGGGCTTGGTCTTTTTTGGACTTGGTCGATTTTGTCCAAAAACAAAAAATTGTCGAGTTGGACAAGACAATTTGGTCTCAGTCCAACCCAGTTGACAGCCCTAGTGAGGACATGAGATTAGTTTTGAATGCCACATTGCTTGAAGGCAATTCTCTATGTTGAGTTTTTCCATTATATAATTAACATGAATATTTATATGAAAGCACATGTTGGAAACCTTACACACATGGGGCTGCTTGACAATTCTTTGACTTGTTGGAACAATATTAGACTTGGGCTTTACTTCTCTTAATAATTTCGACGAAGATCAGGAGAGATGGTATTACGAATCCAAGACACAACATGGACTTGTTAGTCTCCCAAACTTCAGAATCAGGAGAATCATCATCAGGTTTCTCGATTTTACAATCGGTAAAGCCAATTTCTTACGATGTTTAAGTGATGTACGATGTTCACGCGACCACTTAGTATAATTAGATCCCGTTAACAAGCTCTACTAAATAAACCAATTGAGATTATCACTTGGTGAAAGATGATAGGGATTGATCTGTCTACCCGTAGAGGTTTTGACAACAGCTTTGTAGGAATCTTTAGAACCATCACACATGACTGCGTTTCAGAGAACTAGAACGAGGAAGAGAAGACAAACGAAGACACCTTTTATTGCTCTGATACTATGTCCAAACACAAGAGTGGAAATGTTTTATGTATTATTGAGCCAAATGGCTGAAGCATATTTAATTTATACAAGTACTAGTATGTGATCCGCGCTACGCGCGGACGTGAACACAATTTTGTTAATGGATTTGTCTCTATTAGCTTAAAAAATGTAGATTGTTTATTCTTAAGTTTTTTTTCCTTTCTTAATTTTATGTTTATTTATGTATTTGTTTAGTGAGTGATCCACAATTTGAATTTTTTTTTAGTTGACTATTTATTCAATTAGTTGGTTTTTAAAAGTTAAGTTTTTGTCATTTTANACTAAATATTTTTCCATGACTATGAACCAATAATAATTCATCAAATTCAAATATTCTCAATTAATAACTCTTAAAGTTAATCATTTATTAACATTAATCAATAAAAAGTAGATAAAAATCCTAAAAAATAATTTTTGTGAAATAAGATAAAAACCTAAAAAAATCAAATTTTTTGAAACATAGGGAGTATAATCTACAGTTCGAGGAACTGGTTCGGAATTTTTTGGTTCACAAAAATTGTGCAATATCATATATAGTAAGAGTGAAGTAAATTTTGAGAATGGAGCTCTGTCATTCACCCTAAACCGTAAAACTCAGTTAATACCTTTAAAATCGGTTCAAATTAAGTTTTTTTAAAAATTCATAATTTGTCGTACCGATTATCGAAAATTGGGCTTTTATTTTTTTTTAATTTTTGATTCTTTTGGGTTTGCTTTCGTTTTAACCAAGGCAAAACCCTAACTTAACATGTGGCTATAAATATAAATCTTTTTGGACGCACTCAATGCATTCTGATTTCGAGAGTGGCTAGGTTTCTACGTGTTTAGGATTTATTACGTGATGTCTACCGTTTTTTGTGAGTTCTATTCCTTAATCTTTGCTTCTTAACTTGCTTTTGGGTGTTGTTCTTTGCTCGAATATCCCAATTGCAGTTTCGGATATGGCTTTATGTAAGTTTTTGTTGATGTTTATGTGTTGGAGGCCCATCTACGAGGCCCATAGACGGGAATCTCTTCGAGATCATTACGTGATATGATATTGTATATGGTGTATATTTTGCAGTCGGTTTTCGGGTAACTAGATATCTTCTTCTTAATTAGGGGCAGAGATCTTTTCTTGTATATATATTGTAAGGTTCGTTTCCAAGAGATATACACCGAAAACTTTGTTAGCTTGAGTTCGATTTTACATGGTATCAGAGCTGAGTTCTGAAAAATCAACTGACCCGACGAACATCATGTCTAACGAAGCAAACACTGACCAGAAGAAAAACGTGGCTCCAATCTATCAATTGGCTGCAACTGAAAATCTTGGAGCTATCATCGCACAGGTACAATTTAATGGTGATAATTTTGATGAATGGGCTCAAGCCGTAAGATCGGCGTTGCGAGTCAAGAAGAAATACGGGTTCGTGGATGGAACCGTGAAGATACCGAAAGAAGAGGCCGCTGAATTTGAAGACTGGGTCTCGGTGAATTAGATGGTATCACTGTGGATTTTAAACACAGTGGATCCGAAGATCAGAAGAACATTGACGAACAAGGAAGATCCTAAGGAGCTCTGGAAGGAGATTAAGGACCGTTTCTCGGAGGGAAACAGACCAAGATACCAGGAGATTAAGGCAGAGCTCGCAAATTGCAGACAAGGAAATCTGAGTGTTATCGATTACTACGGTAAACTTCAGATCTTGTGGGAGAACATGATGAATTATGAGAAGCAGCTGAAGTGCACCTGTAGCAGATGCTCTTGCAATCTGACAGCTGAACTGGAAAAAATGAGAGAAGATGATTGAATCCATCAATTTCTTTTGGGATTAAATGAAGAAATTTTTGGATCTGTTCGTGCTACTGTGATCAGCACAGATCCACTTCCGAGCATGAATCAAGTTTACTCAAAGGTCAAGTCCATTGAGCGGATGAATACGGTGATGCGTGGAAGAGAACATCAAGGTGGACAAACAGCATTTGCGGTTCGAACCAGTGGTGTGAGAACTGGTATGGAGGACAAGAGCAAACTTGTTTGCACAGCTTGCAAGAAGACAGGACACACAGCAGATACGTGTTTCCAAGTCATTGGATTTCCTAGCTGGTGGGAAGAGAGATCTCGACAACATGGCCGTGGAGGAGGCAGAGGTGGAGGACGAGGTCGTGGAAACTTCCGAGCAAATGCAGTGGTGGTGCAGAACGCACATGATCCTGGAGAAACAAGCACTGAAGCAGAAAGGTGTGGATACACAGGATTGAACAATAAGCAGTGGACAACTTTGATTAAGTTGTTGGAAGAGAGGCAGGGATCGACTTCTCGGTTGAATGGTAAGAATTCTTTAGATTGGGTACTTGATACCGGAGCGTCTAACCATATGACAGGTTATGAAGAGTTGATTGTTGATTTGAAGTATATGTTGCCTTGTGTAATTGGTCTGCCAAATGGTGAACAGAGTATGTCTAGAAGAAAGGGAACAGTGATTTTTTATGACAGATTTAAGCTTAAGAATGTTCTTTTTGTGCCGAATCTGATATGTAGTTTGATTTCTGTCTCCCAACTGATTGTTGATTCAGATTTAGTGATGCAAGTAGCTAACAAGGGTTGTGTTCTTCAGAACCGTTTAACGAGGAGTCTGACTGGAGCGGGTGAGCTGAAAGATGGTCTGTACTTCTTTAGGAGAGTGACAGAATTTACTGCTTTACGTATGAATAAGGATAGAGCTGAAGATGTGTGGCATCAAAGGCTAGGACATCCATCTAATGGCGTTATTGATTTGCTTCCTTCTGTTGGTAGTAGGACTAAGGATTTTTCTAGTTGTGACATCTGTTTAAGATCTAAGCAATGTCGAGATGTTTTTCTTTCAAGTGATAATAAAAGTCAAGAGATTTTTGATATGATACACTGCGATTTATGGGGACCCTATCGAGATCCTAGTTTATGCAACTCATACTATTTTCTGACAATAGTCGATGACAAATCAAGAGGTGTTTGGGTATACTTGCTGAAAGATAAAACACAAGTGGGAAAAACGTTGAAAGACTTCATGTCAATGGTGTTGCGACAATTCAGAAAACAGATTAAGGTCGTTCGGAGTGACAACGGAACCGAGTTCACTTGTCTCACTGCAAAATTTAAAGAGGAAGGAATAATACATCAGTTCTCGTGTGTAGGAACACTGCAACAAAACGGAAGAGTAGAAAGAAAACATCGTCACATACTCAACGTGGCGCGAGCATTGCTGTTCCAATCGTCACTTTCAACAAAATTTTGGGGTGAGAGTGTCCTTACCGCAGCATACTTGATTAATAGAACTCCTTCAAAGTTGTTGAAAGGGAAAACTCCATATGAGATAATACATGGAACACCTCCGATTTATGATAATCTTAGGGTGTTTGGTTGTTTTGCATACGCTCATAATCAGCGTCGAGGAGGGGATAAATTTGAGTCTCGCAGCAGAAGATGTATCTTTGTTGGATATCCCTTCGGAAAGAAAGGGTGGAGTCTATATGATTTGGAAACTGAAGAAGTGTTTGTATCACGTGATGTGGTATTTGTGGAAAACGATTATCCGTTTGGTCTTCAAAATAGAAGAGAAACTGAACGAGTCGTCACGATGAATGCTTCTGATGAAGATGATATTGAAGAAAATCACGATGTTGTGGCTGAGCCAGAAACAGAGGTGGTAAGTAGTGAAGATGAACACGTGGATGAGTTGGGAACGCATCCTACGGTCGTTGATGATGATTTGAATCATGAAACGTCAGAGATAGAGACGGGTGATGCGACGGGTGAAGACGAACACCTGCCTGATGCAGAATTTGTTGGAGAAGAAGTGATAATTGCAGAACCAAATGGTTTGTCAGAGGAGTTGGGAAGAGGAAAGCGAGAGAAAATCAAGTCTACAAAACTAAAGGGGTTTGTCTTACATGCCGCGATTAACAAGAAAAAACAGAGTAAGATGACTCGATATCCAATCTCACAATATATAGATTATCATCGGTTCTCACAAAAGCATAAGGCGTTTCTAGTGGCAGTGACAAGCGAAACAGTACCAACAACATTTCGTGAAGCTGTGGCTCTCAAGAAATATAGAGATGCAATGCAGAAGGAAACAAGTGCTCTTGAAGAAAACAAGACGTGGGATGTGGTTGAATTGCCCAAGGGAAAGAAAGTGATAGGATGCAAGTGGGTGTATACGATAAAGTATAAAGCCGATGGAGAAATTAAGAGATATAAGGCAAGACTAGTGGCACTTGGTAATAAGCAAAAGGAAGGAATTGATTACAAGGAAACGTTTGCTCCCGTAGCTAAGATGTCTACGGTTCGACTCCTTCTCAAGGTTGGTGCGGTGCGAAAATGGGAATTTCATCAAATGGACGTGCACAACGCGTTTTTACACGGAGATTTGAAGGAGGAAGTATTCATGAAACTTCCACCAGGATTTCGTGTTAATGGGCCGAATATGGTATGTCGTCTAAAGAAGTCATTGTACGGGCTTAAACAAGCTCCGAGGTGTTGGTTCGCGAAGTTACGCGGTGCTCTTGTCGGCTATGGGTTTGTCCAATCATATCGAGATTACTCATTATTCTCTCTACGGAAAGGGTCTTTGGAAATGTATGTTCTTGTGTACGTGGACGATTTGGTGATCGGTGTAAATAATTCCGAAGCAATTTCAAAGTTCAAGACTTATTTGGGAACATGCTTTCACATATGAAGGACCTTGGTGTTTTGAAATATTTTCTGGGAATCGAAGTGGCACGAAGTAATGAAGGTATATTCTTGAGTCAAAGGAAATATATCTTGGACATCGTTGGTGAGGTGGGGTTCTTGGGATCGAAACCTGTTTCGACTCCAATGGAACAACAACATCGTTTGGCTTTGCCTAGGAGTGCAATGTTAAAGGATCCTGAAAGATACCGTAGACTGGTTGGAAGGTTGATATATTTGTTGACGACTCGACCTGATTTGACGTATGCGGTTCATATTTTATCACAATTTATGCAGCAACCACGAGTGGATCATTGGGAGGCTGCGTTAAGAGTGGTTCGATACTTGAAGGGAACTCCTGGTCAAGGAATATTTTTGAGTTCCAAATGTGATTTACAATTGGACGGTTGGTGTGATTCGGATTGGGCGGGTTGTCCGTTAACGAGGCGTTCGGTTAGCGGGAGGTTTGTGACACTTGGTGGCTCACCAGTGTCTTGGAAAACGAAGAAACAAAATATTGTCTCTCGATCATCGGCTGAGGTGGAGTATAGGTGTATGGCTCTAACCGTTGGAGAGCTGAAATGGTTACGAGGTGTTCTATACGATCTTGGAGTATCACATACACAACCGAGTAATTTGCATTGCGATAATCAAGCCGCGATGCATATTGCCGCAAACCCGGTGTTTCATGAGCGAACAAAGCATATTGAGATTGATTGTCACACTGTTCGTGATGAGATTCAAGCCGGTGTCATACGTACACGAAAGGTTGACACGACTGATCAAATCGCGGATGTTTTCACAAAGGCGTTGGGTCGTCGTGAGTTTGAAGTTAATGTAGTTAAGATGGGCATGTGTAATCTGTATGCTCCGGCTTGAGGGGGGGGGGGTGTTGGAGGTGTAATGAATTGGAAGTATGTGTATTATTGATGCACAAGGCAAAGTATTTATACAAGAATGTAGATCCTAAAACCTAGGAAGAGATTACAGCGAATATATGTTTGTATATATCCTAAGGTATATTTCCTTATCTCTATATTGTATTTCCTTATCTCTATGCCCCCCCTCAAGTTGGCGGTGAAAGATTTTGAATCCCCAACTTGGAGAGTAGATACGCAAATGTAGGAGCCGGAAGCGATTTAGTAAGAAGATCTGCATGTTGTTCTTTGGTGGAGAGATGTTCGGTAGTGATTATCTTGTCTTGAACAGCATCACGCACAGCATGACAGTCAGATTCGATGTGTTTAGTTCGTTCGTGAAAGACCGGGTTAGCGGCGATGTGAATTGCGGATTGGCTATCACAAAACAGGCGCATCGGTTCATCGTGTTGAATGCCAAAAGAGAGAAGAAGTTGCTTTATCCATTTGAGCTCGCGCAAAGCAACAGACATGGACCGATATTCTGCTTCAGCAGAAGACATGGACACCGTATCCTGTTTCTTTGTCTTCCAGGAGATAGGAGAAGTACCAAGAAGTACAATGTAGGCGCTGAGAGAACGGCGTGTTAAAGGGCATGCCGCCCAATCAGAATCACAGTAAGCAGTAATGCGAAGGTCAGAATCCGCACGGAGGAGGATACCTTGTCCCGGAAACCCCTTAAGATAGCGCACGGTTCGTAATGCGGTATCCCAATGAGCCTGAAGAGGTGTCTGCATAAATTGAGACAAGATATGAACCGCATAGCAAAGTTCTGGTCGAGTAAAGGTCAAGTAGATAAGACGTCCAACCAAGCGTCGGTAAGCTTCTGGATTGTCAAGAGGAGGACCAGTGGCGAGAGAGAGCTTATGATTAGGCTCGATAGGGGTCAACGACGGTTTGCACCCGAGCAATCCTGGTTCAGTAATGATATCCAAGGCATACTTACGTTGAGAAATGAAAATCCCTTTGGTATTACGAGCAACTTCAATGCCAAGAAAATATTTGAGTTTCCCCAAATCCTTCATGTGAAAGCATTGGTTTAGATAGTTCTTGAACCGTTGAAGAGTAGAGAGGTCATTGCCGGCCATGATAAAATCATCCACATAAATCAAAATATGAAGGCAAATCTTGCCTTTGACAAAGGAGAAGTGCGAATAATCTGCCTTACTTTGAACAAAACCATATGTCTTCAACGCGGTACTGAGTTTAGCGAACCAACAACGGGATGCCTGTTTCAGACCGTAAAGAGATTTCCGTAACCGACAAACCTTCGAAAGATCAGAGTTTTCAAAACCCGGAGGTAATTTTATGTAGACCTCCTCGTGCAAGTCACCGTGTAAAGATACGTTGTGAACATCCATCTAATGGATTTCCCATTGCTTTGCAGCCGCAATATCAAGTAAAAGGCGAACAGTAGAGGGTTTAGCGACTGGAGCAAAAGTATCAGTGTAGTCAAGACCCTCCTGCTGTCGATTTCCAAGCGCAACCAAGCGAGATTTGTGTCGTGCAATCTTTCCATTGGAATGATACTTAATCTTATAAATCCATTTGCTGCCAATGGCTTTCTTGCCGGGAGGAAGTGTAGTAACATCCCACGTCTTGTTTATTTCAAGTGCAGAATATTCATCCTTCATCGAATCGTTCCAAATAGCATCAAGCATCGCCTTTTTGTAAGTAGCCGGTTCAGATGTAGATGTCAAAGTGGCTAAGAAAGCTTGATGACAAGAAGAAAATGTGGCTTGAGAATGATAATTAGAAATGGGATACGGTGTTTTACCTGAAACCGAAATAGAGGGGCCATGATCAGGAGTTGAAGGAGCGAGAGAGGGGTTTGTAGTAACGTGAGAGGCATTGACGACAAAATTCTTCAGAAGAACCGATGGTTGAAGTTGGCGATGTCCCCGACCAAGTAATTCCGGAAGACCCGGAGAGGAAGCATCCATCTGGTCATGAACAGCGAGCTGCTCTGTAGTAGGAGACGAAGGTTGAATAGACTCGGCAAGGTCAGGAGAAACATCGGATTGTTCCGTCAAAAATGGAGGAGACGAGGAAGGATTTTCCGATGTACTTAGAGGAACAATAGGGTTTGATTCTGAGTTATCCGTAGGAGGAGTAACAAACGGAAGCAACCAATCATCGATCGCAACATCAGGTTGAAAAACAGGTGGAGTCACGTAATCATCTGTCGTAACCCCAGGGAACTGATCTTCAAAAAAAATGACATCCCGACTTGAGAAAAATTCATTTCTGTCAAGATCATAAAGTTTCCAAGCCTTCTTTCCGTAGGGATATCCGACAAATAGACACTTACGACTGCGGTCTCCAAACTTATCCTTATCCCGAGCACGTCGATGAGCATAGCACAAACAACCAAATGTACGTAGCGGATCATAAGTCGGAGCAGAACTGTAGCGCCCGTGTTCCGGAAGAATTGATTATTGAGGAAAAAATAATTAATTCGGGTTTTGTTCCGGGGGTGGTATCGATCGATACCGGCATGTATCGATCGACACCAGCCGAGTTTTCTCCTGGTTGTCTTCTTCTCTTATCTCTTTCGAGTATAAAAACCTATCTTTTGAGGATAAGATGAGGGTAAGTTCAGAAGGGTCGCGAAAAAGAGAGAGAAAGAGAGAGAAGAAGAGAGAAGAGAAAGGAAAGCTTGGCGAAGCTTGGATCTTGCGAGATCAAGAGTGTTTGAGCTTGGAGAGAAGCTCGAAGGAGGTTGGGAGAGCTTGGTTTTGGCGGGAACTTGTGAGAAGAGAGGGAGATCGATCTTGAGCTCGGGAAGTTGGTTTTAGAGCTCGATCCATCGTGTTTAAGGTGAGTTGTGACCAAAGGTTAGCGATTGAGCTTGCGTGAGGCTTTGGTTGAGCTGATTGATGCATTTTTATGGCTTGTATGGCGATTCCTGTGTTTAGGTCTCGTGAGTATCGACCGATACCATGTGTGTATCGATCGATACTAGTCCNCACCAGCCGAGTTTTCTCCTGGTTGTCTTCTTCTCTTATCTCTTTCGAGTATAAAAACCTATCTTTTGAGGATAAGATGAGGGTAAGTTCAGAAGGGTCGCGAAAAAGAGAGAGAAAGAGAGAGAAGAAGAGAGAAGAGAAAGGAAAGCTTGGCGAAGCTTGGATCTTGCGAGATCAAGAGTGTTTGAGCTTGGAGAGAAGCTCGAAGGAGGTTGGGAGAGCTTGGTTTTGGCGGGAACTTGTGAGAAGAGAGGGAGATCGATCTTGAGCTCGGGAAGTTGGTTTTAGAGCTCGATCCATCGTGTTTAAGGTGAGTTGTGACCAAAGGTTAGCGATTGAGCTTGCGTGAGGCTTTGGTTGAGCTGATTGATGCATTTTTATGGCTTGTATGGCGATTCCTGTGTTTAGGTCTCGTGAGTATCGACCGATACCATGTGTGTATCGATCGATACTAGTCCCTTGTTGGTGGACTTGAGTTGTGGTTGTATCGATTGATACCAGGTGTGGTCTTTAGTATCAATCGATACCAGTCCCTTGTCGGGAGTTGTGTGTTGTTTGGGCATCGATCGATACTCCCATTGTGGCTTTGTGCTGGAAGTTTTAATTGATGTTAATTAATTCTTGATAATTGTTGATTGTGCTTATTGGTAGCATGTTGTTGGGATGATCAATCTCACTCAGCATTTGGTTAGCCAAATGTTGATGCATCACTTTTGTCGATGCAGGTAAAGATAAGGCGTGATCGTGGAATCGAGGCAGTGAAGA
>PKML01036239.1:98442-110950 GCA_002933935.1 Eutrema yunnanense
TTTTTTTTTTTGGCTGTGTTTGGCTTTTGTGTTTGTGTATTTTAATTTTCGATTGTCTCTTTTTTTTATAGGGGTTTTTCTTCGAAAAAAATGATTTTTTGCTAATTATGTTTTTGAAGAAATTTAGTTTCTCGTTGCTTTGTTTCTGGAATTTTAAATTCTTCAACCGACTATGTATCTTTTATGGTTTTAATGGAAAAAATTAGATGAAAAAAAAATATATATATCAAAACTGGTCTGAAAATTTTTATATAGATATACACAAACCCGTGCTTGATGAACACAAAAAATGTCTTAATTAAACCCTTAGTATTAAACTAACTTTGGTGTTCCAAATTTTCAGAATTTTACCTCACATACTAGTAAAATATGGTTTTTAGACCAATTTTTTTTCAAGTTTAAACTTCAAGATTAAGAAAATAGTTTAACTGCCTTTCTGGATACTTTGGAGACTATGGAAAAACCGAAATGATTTACTCTTCAACCGGAATAATATATCTGCAGAGGAAACAATGAAGAGAGCAAACGAGGATGCGAATGAATGGATCAATAGCTACCCAATAGTAGATGTAAATCTACAACGACACCAAGGAATAAGACAAGAGCAAAGTATGTGGATAAAACCAAAAAGAGGTTGGGTTAAATGCAATTATGATGCATTTCACCATGAAGGTAATCAAAGCTCGGGATTAGGATGGATTATTCGGAATTGTAACGGAACCTTTCTGGATTGTGGAATGGGAAAGTTCCAAGGACGAAACACCCCTAAAGAAGCAGAATGTACATCTCTTATATGGGCAATGCAAGCAACTTGGGCTCTCGGATATCGGTGGGTAGAATTTGAAGGTGATAATTTGACTATAAATCAGATTATAAATCGGACGTATGTACAAATCTTAGGCTTCAGCACTACATGGAAACAATCAATCGATGGAAGGATATGTTTGATCAAGTCCAGTTTTCCTTTCGGCATAGAGAGTCGAATACATGTGCTGATATGCTAGCAAAAAAATCAATAACCAATGTAATACATTGGTCTCTGTTTCATTGTTGCCCATCCTTTTTATATCCCCTTGTAAACAAAGATTATGATTTACAAAATCAATAAAGTTTTTAGTCGGAAAAAAAAAAAATATATAGTTTAACTGCCTTAAACATCATTTTTATTACGACATCATTTTTATTACAAAAATGAAAAAAGTTTAAAAATATATGATTTATTTAAAATTTGTTAGAAAACTACACGAACTTAATTTATTGTTATAAAGCTATCCTAACTAATTTTTCATGCAATTAAAAACTCAAACTACTAAGAGCATCCACATTGCAGACACGTTCAACGTGTCTTCCGCTTTTTTTAAAAAAAAAAATTGATTTTTTTATGTCGCGACGCGTCATCAACTTTTGGGGAAGACATATGTATTCCGCGAGACACAAGTCTCGGATGCTGATGGTCTAAGCGTTTAATTGCATAAAAAAATAAATCATATATTTTTAAGGTTTTTTTTTTTACGACAGTATTTTTCAAGCTTTTTTCCCTTACAAAAATATATAAAAAAGCTTTCATACTTTCTTCATTTGCATTGGTGAGAGACACCTGGTGCGAGTTTTTTTGACGAACGCGGAAGGCGACTAAAAAGAACAGTTGGCCTCTTTCCTAAGACCACCGTCCTGTATTAATACACCAAAAACTAACTCAAAAACAAAAACAAGAAGAAGAAGAAGAAGAAGACTTAAACGACGTCGGAGTTGGAGATTCTTGCTTGGCCGAAAGAAAAAGAGAGTTCTTCTCTTTTCATCAGCCATGTCCACCACACACAGTCTCTCCTTCTTCTTCTTCCTCAGAGTTCTTCTCCTCTTTCTTATTCTCTCAGGTTATTCCCTCCTTCCTTCACTTTTAAGTGCGGAAAAGACGTTGGTGTTGAACAGACGGAATACTCTTCTGTCTGCTCTGCACCAATTCCATTTTACCCGCACCTTCTTTGAATTCGGATTCATGATGATGAGTTTTTTTTGTTTCTCTCTACAGAGAAACCAGCGAGAGTCAATAGCCAAGGAGTGGGAATCAACTACGGCCAAATCGCAAACAACCTTCCATCTCCGGCGAGAGTCGCCGTCCTCCTCCGGTCTCTAAACATCACAAGAGTAAAACTCTACGACGCAGATCCAAACGTCCTCTTCTCCTTCTCAGACTCACAAGTCGATTTCATGATCGGGCTGGGCAACGAGCTCCTCCAAGGCATGGCAACAGATCCGACCAAAGCCCAGAGTTGGATCCAGCAACGACTCCAACCACACATCTCGAAAACCCGAATAACCTCGATCGTTGTCGGAAACGAGATCTTCAAAACGAACGACCGCGTCTTGATCTCGAGTCTCTTGCCGGCGATGAAATCAGTTTACTCTGCTTTACTCAGCCTTGGGTTAGAGAAACAAGTAACGGTCACTTCTGCTCATTCTCTCGACATTCTTCAAACATCTTATCCTCCTTCGTCTGGATCATTCAAAGAAGAACTCGTTCAGTTTCTTCAGCCTCTTCTTGATTTTCATTCTCAGATCAAATCTCCTTTCTTGATCAACGCTTACCCTTTCTTCGCTTACAAAGACAGCCCTAAAGAGATTTCGTTAGAGTACGCTCTGTTTCAGCCGAATCAAGGGATGATTGATCCGAACACGAATCTCCATTACGACAACATGTTGTTTGCTCAGGTCGATGCGCTTTATTCCGCCGTGAAAACCTTGGGGCATACGGATATCGAGGTTCGGATCTCGGAGACGGGATGGCCTTCTAAAGGAGATGAGAGCGAGATCGGAGCTTCGCCGGAGAACGCGGCGCTTTATAATGGGAATCTGCTGAGGTTGGTTCAGCAGAGGAAGGGGACTCCGGCGAAGCAATCTGTTCCGATTGATGTTTACGTTTTTGCCCTTTTTAATGAGAATCTTAAACCCGGTCCGATTTCTGAGAGGAATTACGGTTTGTTTTATCCGGATGGTAAACCGGTTTATAATGTCGGTTTACAGGGTTATCTTCCTGACATTATTTACAGTTCAAGCGCAGCTACGATCAAGGTAAATCTTTTTTTTTTTTGGCCCAAAACATTTCAATTTTTTTTTTTTTTTTTTTCAAAATCATGATTGTTTTACTCCAAAACATTTCTTTCTGTTTTTTTTTTTTGTTGGTTTTAAAATCTTCATTTTGCTTTTCCTTTCCAAATTCAACAAAAATATATTGAGCCTTGAATCGTAGTAGTTCTTGATATTTTGGTTTTTGTTTTAAACATTAATCATGCAATCAAGATTTTAAGAACTTAGTTTCTCTAAATATTAAAAAGACCTTTAACAAAAAAAAAAAAAATATTAAAAAGAATAGTTTTTGTCTTGCGATCTCTATTTTAAAATACAAAAATCTACTTAACTTTGAATCTTCTCATGAACCAAAAACTAAAAACCGTTTTCTTACAAAAATATATCTACATTCATTATGACTTTAATTTTGTGAAATTGGTTTCGTTTTGCCGGAAGTTTTACTTTAGACGCATTCTCACATTACATTTTTTTTTTCTTATCAACAAAAAAAACAAATTTTTTTAGTTTTGTTTAAAATTAAAAATATCACAAAAGTTTGAGAATGGTTAATTTTTGGTTAACAATCCGCTTTTATATTTAAATGCATATGTACTTTGTAGTATCTATCTTTGTATTCAATATGCAAAAACAAAATTTTAAAAGTTCTAAATTATTTATAACTACTGTTTTACATGTATAAAATTATTTTGTCGTGGTTAAAAGTTTTTGAAGTAGTTTTGGAAACAACACATAAAAAGTTGTAATCTGGTGACTTTTCATTTGCTCAATAGTCAGGATATTTCTTATATGTTATGATTAAAGTTTAAGAATATATCCAAGTGATAAGATATTTGATAATAATGTGGATGTTGAATGATTGTGTGCAGATTTTGAATTTGTGGAGAGCCGTGATGGGTTTGTCTGTAGCATGGTTTATACTTGATATGGGCTTCAAAATAAGGATGAGATAAGCTTGGCTTGTGTCCTTATCTGTTTTCTTGGTTTACAAGAACACTATTGGTATAGTTATAGCCTTATAGGTGAGGTATACAATTCTTTGTCATGTATTGGATTCACAATAAAAAGAAATTTTTTTTTTTTTTCGTAAATGGGAAATTGTTTTAAAACATTGTTTTGTTAATTATGCTAAAAACTAAATGTGAATAAATTATACCTTCTATTTATGAATATTAATAATAAAAAATAGTGAAATTCTATACTAAATATATCCATAATAGTGGTCCATAAATAAATTATACCTTCTATTTTTTAACTAAATTTTTCTTTTCAAAGAATTTGTAAGCCACTTTATCTAATTATGCTAAATGTATTACAAAATTAGTATGTTATTGACATTTTTAAATGTGGGTCACACCACTTGGGCTATCTGCAACTTGCGATCATGCATGTGAATCTTTTCTCGAAATATAAAAAAAAATTGTTCCTCACAACTTCAGCTACACAAATGTCCCATTGGTACAATCAATCATATTTTAAAGAACTTGTCAAAAAGTCGGTTTGTTCCACTCGTTTCTTTTCACATAACTATTCATTTCCTCTCCGGCACTAAATGTAATTATTAATTAACGTGTGTTTATATAATTGTTTAATGGGAATGATGTAGCCTATTGTTGCACAAATCTGTCAATTTACTTATCTTCAGTTCAAGTCCAAAGCTATTTCCCATATTTCTTGTAAATTAGTAAGAAATATTTTCTGATAAACTATTTTAGATTTTCTACATTTGAAAAGTGACAAATATATATATATATATAAATAATATATAAGAAAGTAAGAAACATACACCATTCAATTTATTACCAATTAGTTGCACAAATCTGTCAATTTACTTATCTTCGAAGTTCAAGTCCAAATTTCTTTTCCCATATATCTTGTAAATTAGTAAGAAATATTTTTCTAATAAACTATTTTAGATTTTGTACATTTGAAAAGTGAAAAATACAGTAGCTAACTAATAATAGTTGAAGAGAACTATACATACATTCATTGACATCTTATTATTTGAAAACAAATAAAAAAATAACATGTGTCCACCTATTAATGTCCACAAATTTAATTTAGAAATATCATAAACGTATAAATATTAAATAATATAAAATTTTAAATGAATATTTTCATTTTTGTGATTTTAATCGCCATCTACAAAATAACGAAAATAATTTAATTTCAATGTAAATGAAAAAGAGCTAGTAATAAGACAAAAAATTAGAACAATGGGTTAATAAAATTTCAAACAACTACGTAAAAAAAAATCAAAACTAGAAAACCATAAGACATAAAAAAAACTTTCAATTAACAATCAAATAGATAACAAGTTATCAAGAATAGAGAGAAGAATATTACAAGAAAAAAAACAGAAAAAAATAAGGCGAAAGAAATAAATATACAAAATTTTATAAGCATAAAAAAAGAAGAAATGAAATCAATGAAATATATGTGAAAATAAAAACTTAAAAAGGAAATTGAGAATTAGAAAGTTATTGAAACATTGAGATTTAGATGTATGATACTATGAGAGGAATATGCATAACAAGTAAATATTCAAAAAATAATTGATGAAAAGATTATTACGTCATCAAGAAAAAAAAATATAAAGGAAACATTTATAAAGGAAAACGAAATAGAATATTGATAATCAAACTAAAGGTCTAAAAGCATATTATTATAACACAAAATAAAATAAAACATGCATGTAGTGCGAATTCTCTCCTAGTGGAATATAAAATTATAATTTTAATGTGAGTTGTTATACTTCATTGGATAAGGATAAGAAGAGGGGATACATTGTAGGAGAATGTGTTCCAAATTCTCCAAGATATGCAAATTGTTGTTGCATCTTACCATAGAAATCAATCTTCTTTCTAGTAACTGGTGATTTGAGGGATGAATTATGTTTTTTTTTAGTATCATGTTTCAAAAAATGACTTTCCTATTGTTGGTCCTAAATAAACATTAAGCCAGCATGTCAAATGTCAAATGTCAACAGAATTTAATACACTTGAACACAAACTCATTTTCCCAGAAAAGGTCTAACCCGAGAGCAATGAACAAAAGCAAAAACAAGAATAGAAGTAGAAAGATCGAAGTCGAAAATGATGAAAAAGAAAAAAGGTTCATTTAGATCGTCATTTTCTCATATAGGAGAGTTCTTCGTTTAAATCATATAGTTCTTCGTTCAAATCGGAGAGGTCATCATTCAAATCGAAGAGTTCATCGTTCAGATCGGAAAATTTATCATTAATATCGGAGAGTTCATCGTTGATGCGATGCATGTGTTATCCTAGTTTGATCATGTTTTAAATTTGTAACTTTAAAAGTGTGCAAGTTCACAAATATGCGTTGTAATAGTTTAGGTATCAATCCACAAAGAGAACACGTTTTTCTGTGAGACCTTAGAAAAAGAATTAGTAAGGAAGTCTAAAACTAAAATGGGGGTTTATAGGGTTTTTAGTGTCACAAATTGTAAAGTACGTAAAAAGAAAAAATTGCTTGTAAAATAAAGAGTAAAAATCGATGGTGAAAAGCAGTAGAAAAATCGGTTGTAAACAATAATAAAACGATGTTGGGTCGACAAGGATATCTCCGGGGAATGTTCGATTCAAACACGGTAACAAAGCTCTTTGAAATCTATTATAGCAAACTCCACAAACTCGAATCACAGAATTGTGCATATATAGCCTACTGTCGTAGCACTACACACCTAATCTCTAACAATTCGACCAGTCGCTTTCATCGCTAGCCGCACAGAAGATCATGCATTAGGTTTAAGTTCGTCAACGCTCGCAACGCCCTATAAGTATACTTTCAAAATCTTATAGCACGATTGCTCTTCTCAAAGCTAGGATCGAGTTAATAAATGCAACACTTTCGTGGTTTTATTAATCTTAGGATCAGGAGCTAGTTCATGACATTATCTCCATGCAATAAGAACAAACTTAGAAGAAAGAGTTCTAGAATATGGCTAAGTTTACCTTGTGAAATCCTTATCGAACATGTAAATTCCCTTTGATGATCCCTTTAAACCTAACGACTAAATTACTCGGACATGACCATACAAGACAAAATCAAGTTTCCGAATTGCATAATCAATAGATAAGAAATAAACAAAAATGGTTCAAGAGAAATCTCTATCTCCCTAAACAAAGAACTAAGAACAAAAACTTGGTGCAAAAATTCATCATTCAAATCGGAGAGTTCTTCGTTCAGATTGACGATGTTTTCCAACTTGAAATTTTTACTATTCTTCTTCTTTATGGTAACATATTTGTTTTCAACTTAGCGAAAAACACTGTCGACAACCGATTCGCTCACCATTGCAACAAAAACACGATTGTTTCTATAGAAGTCTAGCTAGGATTCTTTAGATTGGTTAGCCATATAAAAGTAATTTCATGTCATCTTTAATTATTCAATTAATCATGTTTACTACTATTGTAATCCATACTAAAAATATGAAATAAGAACAAATAAAGCAATTTGAAAAAAATAAATAGAAAATAACAAAAATATAAGAAAAAAACAAAACAAAAAAAAAGCAAAAAAAGCAAAAAGTAGTAAAAAAAATAAAATTGATAGAATATGTCAAGTGTACATGGTTTATCAACAAAAATAATTTCAAAATCTTATATAATCTTTGCACATTTAACCGTTTATCCTTTTATCATAACAACTTGTTTTGTAACAAATTCTTATTTTCTCAAATAAGGGAGCAAAGAGCAAAAGCAAAAACAAGAACATAATAAAAAAGATCGAAGTCGAAAATGATGGAAAAAATGCGTTCATTCATATCGTCATTTTCTCATATAGGAGAGTTCTTAGTTCAAATCAGATAATTCATAGTTCAGATCGAGGGTTCATCGTTAAAAAAAAAGAGTTCATCGTTCAGATCGGAGAATTAATCATTCAGATCGAAGAGTTCATCGTTCAGATTGGCGATGTCTTCTAACTTGAAATTTTTACTCTTCTTCTTTTTTGTGGTAGCGTTTGTGTTTCGCTGGAAACACATTGTCGACAACCGAATCGTTCACCATTGCACCAAAAAACACGGTTGTTTCTACAGAAGTCGTCGAGCTAGGATTCTTTAGATTGGTTAGCCATATAAAAGTAATTTCATGTCATCTTTAATTATTCAATTAATCATGTTTACTACTATTGTAATCAATATTAAAAATATGAAATAAGAACAAATAAAGCAATTTGGTAAAAAATAAACAGAAAATATAAGCAAAAAAAATAAAATAAAAAGTAGTAATTTATTTTTGGATAGAATATGTCAAACTAGTGTATATGCTTTATCGACAATAAAAATTACAAATTCTTATATAATCTTTGCGCATTTAACCGTTTATCCTTATATCATCGTAACAAATTGTTATACAATATTTTAGCTTCTCAATTATGGAGACTTGTTTTATGAATCCATTTTCCTTTTTATTTGGGATAGACTAAGTGACGCACTTTGTTTAATACTTTAGGATGATTAATTTGATTTGAGCTTGGCGGAATGGGATGATTACCTCGAAATTGTATTCAGTTTTTAGAATGTGATGCTTTATGTTTTTTCCACTAATAATGGCTTAATTTTAAAGAGAATGGATCCTAATTTGGGCCTTGAGCACAAGTTATTGTCTTTATTATGAACTTCTTGTTGATAAAAGTCTTACTCTTTCTCTTTTTTTGATAGGATTTTCTGTTATTTGTAGGTGATATCTTGTTAGAAACAAGGAACAACAAGAGGGATTTGGTTCAATCTATCAAGATCAGAGTACAACCTTGTCATCTAAGTTCTAAGATCTATGACAGTGGCTCAATCCTACTCACTTAACTCATTTGGAATTGGAGGTAAACTGGGTGTCTTATCATTTACACATTGATAGAACAGTTGCTAATGTCTGTGAATTTGAATTGGATGTAAAATAATTTTTATATCTCTTTTATGCTTTCTTAAATGCTAGGATCATAAGGTATTTTTGAAATTCTAATGGCCTTAAAGAATAATATAAATGGAGATTCTAATATATCTTAGAAGGGGCTTCTAAGCCAAAAGGAGCATAGAAGACTCTGCTTTCTAGAGGATCAATTTCAAGCAAGCTTGCTAATAATACCCTTATATATCAGTCACATGTCGCTCTGAAAATTGTATATCTTATAATCCGTACTCTCGCGGTTGCTATACTCAAGTGATTGGATATGTCATTTTTAACTTTGTAAAATATTTTGAGAAAACAAGGGTTTTTGACGTTCTTGATGTCTATAAATGACATATGCCCGATTTTAAGATGGCTCCACAAAATGATCGATACCTATACCCGGTTTTAAGATGACTCAACAAAATGACTGATACCTATGCAAGTTAGTTTAAGAAGAAAAATAAATAATTTCATATCTTTGTACAACACATGCAAAGACGAACCAGCTTTGGTTGATCATATCTAAAATATAGTGTTTTGAAAAAAATGAACGATGTTAAATTTGCTTTTCAAGCCAAAGTCCAATCATATAAGAAGAACTGACTTTGGTTGATCATATCACATAGATGCTTGAATCTTTCTGATCACTGAATTTGGATGTTGGATGTAATGAATTATTTATGGAAATATTGAGAATCTATTATATAATAGGATAGTTTTCTTTCAATCTAGGGTGCTCACCTCATCACTACCAATTTTTTTTAACATTAACACATATTTAAAATATTCATTTAATACATGTCTATTTATATTTACTAGGAGAGCACCCGCGCTACGCACGAGTTTTCTTTTAACTCACTATGAACATCACGGTAAAGATTAGCCATCAGAAATTTTGGAGCGTCAGGTCCATTGAAAACGTCGTAGATCCCAGCCAGAAGCCATCCTTGCTTTTCTTAAACCGCTAATTGCACTCTGTCCTCTCCTGCTTTCCCCAATGCCCACTGTAAATTGTTCTCGCTTCCGCCACTTGCCTTCACTCCGACAGCTGCTAACGCAGCTTCGACGATAATGTTGCTGCCGCTGTCGGGGCTCACAGTGTTTTTCCTCGTATAACCACGACGAAATTCGACACCGGAATAACCCATGGCCGTTGCTTCCTCTCCCCGAAAATCGGGTGCCAGGAAAGGCACTTCTTCCTTTTCTGGCTCTTCTTCGAGTAAACGCTACCGCGCGGCGCCGAGAAATGCACGCCGACGGAGTTAGACCTTGAAATCTCTCCGGCCGGGTCCAACGGGCCTGAAGTCGCACCTCTCTCGGATCCGACATGATCGCATCTCTCCCTTTGACTTGAAATAATTAAAAAAAAAAATAATCTGAAAAAAATCCAGAAAGGATGTCTCTTCACGCGTCCTGGTCACCTCTCCACACACGCGCTTTTCTCTCACCTCAAACACTCTCTCTCTCTCTATCACCTTCTCTCACTTCCAACCATGTTTGCGACCAATCCTCGCCGTTCAAGTCACGGAATTGATCAACGGCGTTTTCATCGGCTGCTCCGTTAACCACGCCGTGACTGACGGAACGTTGCTGCAGAATTTTATTCCGATTCCATATCTTTCCATTATGGTTGTAGTTGATAGGAATCTCATGATTTCATTCGGTTTCATGATGCTTTGCATGATCATTGATTGTGTCGAACCAACTTGAAATTGATTCAATAATAAGACGAGCCAACATATTGAAAATGCATCTTAGAAATCATATCTCATAACGTTAAATAATATATAAGAGTCATGTATCAATTTATTAATTGCCAATTAACTTATTAATTACCAATTAATTTTTAATATGCAATTATTTTAAAGAAAAATATAAAAAATGACCGATAAGAGGAGGACAGATGTCAGCCCTGGAGAGCACCAATTCTCTCTTTATAAGGTAGATCATTATTTTTATTTAATACAAATTACACAATACAAAACTTAGTGTAAATAAATAGAAAAATTGATAATTTGATATTACGAATCAAAAAAAATTGTAATACTAATTGGATAAAAAAATAATGAAATATTTTATTTAAAACGATATATTGTTAGATTTTCAACCAAAAACTTGAATTGAAGATTTATCATATTTAAAATGTTAGAATGTGATTATGAAATTAAGAATGTAAAATAGATTTTACTACATATAGTGAAAAAAATAATTTATTCAATTTTGGTCCAAGAATATAAGAACCATATAAGTAAATTTCATTTAAAAGTAAATTTCATTGGAACCATATAANAAACAAATATATATATATATATATATATATAAATTTCAAAACTAAAATAGTAAAAAAATGATTGAAAATGTTCAAACACTACCGCAACAAACCATACATGTAAAGAGTAATACAAGTTATTTTCTACCATATCGCGATTGGAAATACGATTCTACACCATATTTCAAGAGAAAGACATGCTTGAGAATTCTTTCTTCGTATCAAATTCTAATAGTTTAATGAATTTGAAGAAACGAAATATTTAAAACATGCTATGTTTTGTGAAGAAAAAGCTGTGGATGAAGTCCACAATTAAACATTTTTAATAAAAAAAATGGATTGCATGTCGTTGGTGTTATTGTATTAGCCAGATATTATGATGAATAACACTATAACAATTTTTTCTTTTTAAAGTATCTCAGCGCACAAGGACATAAGATCATACAATTTTTAGCAAAAGAGAATCAAATCAAAACCTATATCGAGCTATTTTGGTATTTAGTATGTTGAGTTAGTTCCAATTTCTTATTATTCATGTACTATTAGCGTGTAATCAATATAAACAAAGTAAAAAAAAAGTGAAAAACAATTGTGGCACAAAAAAATATAGTCAAACAATGATGACATCACAAACATAAAAAAAGACAGTACATTTACTGTCTTAAAAATGATGACAAGCATACTGTATTTTTTAACCATAAATATAAAGAAAATAGTATGTAGGTTATGCCAAAAACAAGTATATAAAAACTTAGAAAAATACAAATATTGAATTTATTTAATTAAATTATTAGTGACTAACCAAAACACTAAACGAGATTAAAAGGGTAAAAAGATAAATACTTAAAATAAAAATAAAAAATAAAAAATAAAAAATTAGAATTTGATATAAATTAAAAACCTCGGAGGATGGGCCAACTAGGTCAGGTTTCTAAACCAATTTCAGAAACATTTTGTTATGGTGGGGAGTGAGGATCACTTATCTAGTTCATAAAATAGAGAGCTACTGTTTGTTCTTTAATCACTTAATCACTTAGTTCTAGACTCGAATGGATAAACCTAATCTAGCACTAACACCGTTTACTCGAATCTCCCCCTAATGCATGGGAAGAGACCATAAATCCTAAGGTGTAGCTCTAGATTGGTTTGTCACGCCAACTAGAGCTACCTAATCTAGGTGTAGTCCTAAACTATGGTTTATCAATCCAAAACTAGCATTGAGAACCAACCTAAGTGAAGGACC